>JAECUM010000902.1:0-104933 GCA_016617855.1 Megalonaias nervosa
TTTTTTTTTTTTTTTTTTGCTTAATGGACCCATCATTTTCGTATTGAGACCACTCTTTATACCAAATGCTCATCTTATCCTATGTTTTTGCAAAGGTTTGCCTGTCTGTGTGCAGTTCAGATCGGTCTGTCTTAGATCTGAGGCCAGAAAGTCTAAATCCGGACACAAAATCGGATTCTGACCTCGGGCGAATTTTTGGCGGAAAAAACTCGGGTCCTAAAAATTATGTTTTCCCCTCTGAATTTTGTAGTGCAACTAGAACATCCAGATTATTTGGTATCATTGTAAAGCTACATCTGTCTACCTTTCTATAGTACCACCCACTTAAGTGTATCATACATGACCTTGACGCTACAGAGCTCGGAAGTAGGCTACTACCTTCTGCCGTGTAAATGCGGCGCCAGGGATTGTGTTAAATTGTGGATGTCCCTCCCTTGGTTTAAAGGTATGGTGGACTTGACGGGCTGGAGACCTACTTCATCAGCTCTGGCCTTGTCCAACAAAAAGGACGTGGGCTGGCACTACCCACAAAGACTGTTGAGAAGGAATCATCAATCCTACTTGCCATGGAGGACGGCTAGTAGGGTTAGTCCCATTAACCTCCATGAGCAGTTATGAGAGGAAGAATGCCCTAATTTGGCATTTCCTTTTACATAGAGAGATACTGGAAAGCGCAGACCTGTCTTGCCATGGGAGAGTGTTTGGGATGATGATGCTCTCTCTATTCAGGTGACTCGGATGAGATTCTATAAAAGCTAGTTGTAGACTTTCTTTTTCGAATACATTACCCAATCATAATACCTTAGAATTACTACTACCATGCAAATTCAACAAATAGTTGCAATATGACTGAAAATTTGTTAAAACTACATTAAAAATACACACACACACATACACACACACACACACACACACACACACATTTCTTTGCCATCCCATGTTTCTGACTAAGAATCAGTTACCTCATTTATATCTGTGTTAGGGATGGTTAAAATAGTCCCCTTTGCTCAGTTATGGCCTTGTGGTTTTATTTGGTTTCCTTTAAGGGATAAACTTGTCTCTTTCTACCTCTCAAGGATTCCTCTGATATTTATGCAGCTACCATTTTCATTTTCCTCACTATCAAGAAAGTTTATCAGTCCCACCCAGATAGAGACCTTATCTATGAGAATTAAAGCCCATGAGGTTAGAGCTATTGCTGTATCTTGGGCCTACTTGAATCACTCCACCTGGGATGATGCTTTGAGAGCTGCCATCTGGCATTTTCACCACCTTTTCATCCTTTTATATGTGATCTTTAGAGCACCAGAGTGAAGGCATGTACTCGTTGGGTCCATTCATGACAATACATAATATGCCAGCTGAGCAGGGTATGCATTGTTTGTACTACTGATTACTAATAATTGCGTAGACCCAGATTTGCTATCTCATTAGGATCTGGGTGTTTGCAGTTGGACTCAACATGTAAGCAAGTATATATGGTACTTTTGATAGAAGGGTGTTGCTAATAAGGATATACACACAAATTTTTATGACCCTGCAGCCAAATGCTTGAGAATCAGAATGAAACATTATTAGATAAAAGCTGTACTAAAGGATTGCCAGATGGACAAAATCAGGCAGATCAAATACCAATAGATATATTATCTGAGGTAAAAATTCACTTAGCGGAGTTACTTAACTTTTTAAAATTTCACTCTTATTTTCCCTTTATGGAAATCTCTTCATCATAATCCTAGTTTAATCTATACAAATATGGTGAACCAGCACCAGAGTAATGTAAATTCATGGCATCTTGTTGAGACTAAGAACCAAAATGATATCAAATCCAGATTTATCTTTACAGCGGCAGTGGCTTGACATTCTTGAAGAAACTAAGAAAAAGAAAGCTTCCCGAGACAAACAGAAGAAAGAAGTGGTACAGAGACTTGCTGAGCAACAGAGTGCTGCTTCACTGAGCAAAGTGGAAGAGGCATCAAAGACTTGTAAGTTGTGATGGTCACAGTCATATGATAGAAAACAAAAGCATGAACTTGTTATATATGAAGTTGATTGACATGTTATTTTCTGTCCATTGTGTTTCATCACTAGGCATCACAAAGGTTTTGTTCTGATCCTTAGCGCACAATAGTTGATTTCATTGTATCCATTCCTTTCAGTGGAGACTGTGATCTTGCTCATTTGAATATGTATGTGTGTGTGGTTTTGGTTTTTTGTAAGCTTATATATGAGTAATGGGATGCAGCTTATCTTGCAATGCCTATTACAGACACTTTGTATTTTCAGATATGACTTGGGGCCACTGTCCAGGTGCCCAGTAGTTGTAGAATATCAATCCTTTCCATGAGGGATAGAGGTTTGAGGGTTTGAATCCCTATTTGCATATTTTAAAAGGAAGGAATAATCAACTAAAGGGGAGAGATAATGTGACTTTACTACAATGTTCTTTTTGTCGTTGAAATTCAGTAGGAACAAAGTATTATCCTTTAAATTGAGTGATACATTCAGATGATGGCTACATTCATACGGTGACTACATTTTGATGATGACTACATTCAGACAGTGACTACATTCAGATGATGACTACATTCAGACAATATCTGCATTCAGACAGGAACTACATTCAGATAATGACTAAATTCAGAGTTACTGCATTCAGATGATGACTACATTCATAACAGTGACTACATTCAGATGACTACATTCAGACAGTGACAGCCTGCATTCATATGATGACTACATTCAGACAGTGACTACTTTCAGACAATGGCTACATTCAGATAGTGACTACATTCAAATGATGCATTCAGACTGACTGTATTCAAAGAATTATAATTCAGACAAATGACTGCATTCAGACAGTGACTTGACTACATTCAGACAATGACTACATTCAGATAGTGACTACATTCAAAGAATGATACATTCAGACAGTGACTACATTCAAAGAATGACACATTCAGACAATGACTACATTCAGACAGTGACTTGACTACATTCAGACAGTGACTAAATTTAAACAATGATACATTCAGACATAGGTGGCATTCAGACAGTGACTTGACTACATTCTGACAGTGACTACATTCAGACAGTGACTTCCCAATGGCTAATAAAAACAAAGTATTGACATAAGTGATAGAGTTCATTACAGAAAAATGAGCACAATAATCATAAAAAAGTGTTGCATTTCATCACAGCTGGGTAGACTAATGCAATAAAGTTATGGTACGGGCAGGCCTTGAAACCACTACCTTCTATTCTAGAGTGAGTTACCAAGGTGTGGTATTTTCTTCTGGTGGTACATATCACAGTACTTTTTCACAGTACTGTTACTTTGTCAGATTCCATTGGTAATGAATATACAGACAATCCCAGTTAATCTTTGTATGAATTTAGTGATATGAACAGCATGTTTTTATTTTCCATTACAAAATTATTACAAAAATTATTATGTTTTTATCAAACTATTATACTGGTATAATTATATTCATGATCATTTAATCACATGTTTGACACATGTCACTTATACCATCATGGAGGCCAATTAGGATGTTGTAGAAGCTGTTTGGTCCAAATCTAAATTATGGGAAACTTCTTTGGAAAAATGTCATTTTTGAATTATTTATTAGTGTATGTTATTGTGTTAAGGATATGCATTACTTTGTAAGACTGCAATCATCGTAAGTTAGATTTTTGGGAGAACAATTGTTTTTTTGTTTGAATTTTATAAAATTTCTCAGGTTCACAAATATTTTCTCATTTTATTGAGTCAGTGTTTTATGTTTGCTCATCCTATCTAGTAAATATCTTGCCCAGGTGATGGCATCCCACTTAAAGTTTTCCTGCCTGTTATATCAGTAACATAGCTAGTAAATTGTAGTTTTCAGTGTCCATACTTTCCTTTTTTATCAACAAACTGTAATGTCAGTTCAGTGTCTTTTATAGAGTGTCAGCTATAGCATAAGCTTAATCATCCCACTTCAGATGCATATGTTAGTTGAAAGCTTTTATAACAAGTAACATAGACACAGCTCATTCATTGTTGACATTTAATTTTGGGGGTGTTCTGTTTTCTTTTGAGCCATGTTATTTTCTTTTATCTCAAGATAATTTATTCAAAAAAAATATAATGAATATAATATGGTATTATTTTCCTATAAAACACAGAGCAATATAATTTTTACAGCTATTGACTGTTGGAATTGGTTTTAAACAAGTGTCATGCCCATATTCCAAAAGATTAAATTCCTGGTCCTTAATATAATTGTTGTATACCTTGGTACTATTGCAGTATGTTCAGTTATACTGTAAGACAAAAATTTTCATGGTACCCAGCTCTAGCATGTAGGACCTACTAATGGATAATTCTGCCTTATAAGATTAGAAAGTTTAATTTGAATTTTAATATACACAGGAGTTTTCCTGTATTTTTTCCAGCATTTGTAGATGAGGAAGACAAGACAACTCTAGTAGAGTTTGAAACTGACACACTGCTACAGGTAGATTGGCTACAGGAACTACCTGAAAACTTGGATATGTGTATCGCCCAGAGAGACTTTGAAGGCGCTGTTGACTTAGTAGAGAAAGGTAGCCTAATATAGATGGAAAACTAAACCTTCACTTTTTTCAACTACCTTTGAAATGAAACCACACTTCTTGAAACCACATAAACATGCATTTATTTCCATTCATTTTGCATTACAGCAGGCGCATTGACTGAAATAAGATCCAACTTAGTCCACTTTTCTCGGGCCTGACTGGTCATAATAGTTGGGTGGTTTGACTGTATTTAAGAGCAATTGTTGTTGATTGGCCATTTTGTCATTCAGTTGACATATGGTCAGTAGACTGACAGCTGAAAATAAATAAATCAGTTTTTTGATAAACAGAAAATTCTGTATGCAATGTCTGTCCCAAAATAAGTGAATGAGATATTTTGTATTAGCATGTAGCAGAAATCCAGAAAGTTTGTTGACCAGTTGGACATTCATCAGGGGCAGTTTTGTAATTGCTATCTACATATACCCTCACCCTACACATAGATTTATGCAGTAGCTTCTCGTTTGTCAGTGGTTCTTTCCGGGGTTTTCCTGGGTTCTTCCTCCACCATTTATACTGGCCGCCATGTATAGCCTATCTTGTGCTGAAAAATGGCGTTAAACCCTACAACAATGACAACACATAGATTTATGTAAGGCATATATGAATACTACTGAAGGCATGGTATATCTTGTTTCATCGTTTCTGTGAGTTTATTAGCAATGAAGTAAGTATTCAGAATAAATCAGAATCTCAAAGAGAAAATTTGAGATGCATTATATTTATACACTAATTAGTGAGCTTGACACATATACATGTACATACTGAAACATTTTTGCTCATTTTCAAGCACTTTTAAGGACTTTTTCCCACTGACATTACAAATAAACACTTTTCAAGAGGATTTTCAAAAAATAAGCACTTTTCATCCAGCAGTTGAAAATTTGAGTACTTTTCAAATCTGTGCGAACCCTGTGTAATATTCTCTACACAGTCTCTTTAGTCTCTTCATCTGCATATTCTGGTCACAGATATAGAGAACTAGTACTCCATGTAAAATACACTTTAGTCTGTGCTCACAAAATGACCTTTATTCCCGTCTGAAAGCCTAATTCTGTTGGTGTAATGAGATATATGGTAAGTTTGGTATCAAAGATTAACTGTCAGTAAGCAATTGCTTCATTTATTTTCAAAAATGTTGATGGTCAGAGGCTTCAGTAACATATTTCACACATAGTAATTTGCATGTTTTTATACATATTTCACACACATTATTGTGCATGTTTTTGCACTTATTATGGCAGTGTGTGAAGTAAATTGGAGGAAAATGATTTAAAATCAGAAATATTTGGTGATGGAATTAGCTAAAAAGCAACTTTATAGTTAGCTAGAATATTGTAGCCTCAACTGATATTTTGGATATGTTGAGGCCCTATCCATGGAGAAGATAGGGATAATAATAATAATACCAGTAGTGTCACATTAGAGACTGTGTGAGAAGACTGAAAACACAGATTGGGCAAAGCCTACTGAAAATTTTGCTATGGAATCAGCATTTGTTGGAACTCTCTTTGTATTTCAGTGACAAGTATAGGGTTGTACTTAAGAAAAACATTTTTAATATCTTTTTTTAAACCTTGTATTACCTAAATCAGTAGATAGCACACTTTTGACTTCATTGGATAAAAATGAACATTAGATATTTATTAATGTCTTAAAGAATTTTGTGTGATAAGATACTTTGTTTAGTTGAAAAAGTCAAATATGTAATGGGAGCCCTGGGTGGCCTTAAGGCCTTAAGGCCTGCTAGCCTTTACAGATCTCTATCATCTCACATCTGTCCATGTGTCTCAGGCTTGTCCAATGTGGGTATGTGAGAAAGCTTGCATGTAGCTTCCTCTTGGGTTGGTGGGTCTTCTTGAGGATTTTCCAGGGTTCTTCCTCCACCAAATATACTGAATGCTGTGTATAGTTTATCATGTGCTGGAAAATGGTGTTAAACCACCAACAACAACAAATATTTAATTTTGTTATGGAGCAACCCCTTCTAACCCATATTGGGATATTGGCGTGCAGCCACCACACCCCTACATTCAGTGCTCTTTGCAGTTTTTATGGTAACATCACTGTATAAATGATGAATCAGACATGTGATATATATTCTATATTCTACTCCTTAAAATTTGCAGATTACCTGGTTTTAGGGAAATCAAGACAGTGTCATAGAGAATCTTACACAGGGTTCGCACAGATTTGAAAAGTACTTGAATTTTCAACTGCTGGATGAAAAGTGCTTATTTTTTGAAAATCCTCTTGAAAAGTGCTTATTTGTAATGTCAGTGGGAAAAAGTCCTTAAAAAGTGCTTGAAAATGAGCAAAAATCCCTAAAAAGTGCTTGAATTTCTAAGAAAATTAAAGACCAAAATGTTTTTTAAAAAAGAAACCTCGGTGGAAAAATTGCAGAAAATGTCCGATCGACTACATGCCTTTTACTTTCTGTGGCTTGGTCGGTAACTAAGGAAAGGGAGATTACTCAAGATTTCCGTTTAGCAGCATTGTGGGAATGGCAATATGGTGGCTTTCTATTTCTTACATCGCACCTTGTGGCCTTGGTTTCTACATGAAAATGCTGCCAGGGAAGTGTGTTTTTAATCGTGAATGGAAAGGCTCCTATAAGTGGGTCAAGTAGACCCAGGACAGACATAAAGCTTTGTGTTGTGTGTGCAACAAAGTTATAGACATCGGGGCTATGGGTGAGAGTGCCCTTAAGCCACACCGTAAAGTTGCAGGTACATGGCCATGTCGCACCCTGATCATGTCACACCCAAGTCAAGTCACACACTAATCAAGTTATGTCGCACCCAATGATAAAGTTATGTCGCACCCAATGATAAAGGTATGTTAAATTTCAATATGTCTTAAAATAAAAAGGAATGTACAATGAAACGGACGAAGAAACAGAGATAGATGCATATAAGTTCATAACTAAAATAGTAGATGTCATAATAAAACAATTGAAGGAATGAAAAAAGAGAAGATATATAAATAGAAGAATTGCAAAATAAAAGATGCAAATTACCACAATGAACAAAGGTTGCTATTTAATATGGTTTTTTATTTTCTGTTTTTATTATACCGAACAATAACACAATGACCTGCATAGCCGATAAATCAGTAATCTCCTCAAATTAGAGGACAAAGTCTTCATTTGCTTTAACTGCTGAAGCTGGTTAAATATCTTATCTTTGTGTGTTATTTTGTACACATTCATATGAGCAGCGCAACATAGTTCAGAGTATACGGTATAGTTCAGCGTATGCATCACATTGCGCACACTCGTATTGTTATGTTTGCTGCAAAACAGGTCCGTTTACGGCATAACATTTAACAGATTTCATAGGTTGAAAAGCTTGATAGTCGCAAGTCCTTAAGCCTTGTGCAAAGAAAAATCTTGCTCAGTCAGTATGAAGTACAACTTGCCATTAAGAAGCTATGGGACATTATTAATTCAGTAATCAAGATATTTGCTGATTAAAACATTTTTAAAAGTTTCATGATTGTGCATGCACTTATGTTAGAGTAACTGAACCAAATGCAGAAACATAATGTAATTAGTGGAGTGTGAAATGTGATCTATTTTGGCCCCATTAATTATATAACAAAACTTAATTAGTGAATTAATACATTTAATTAATAAAGGCTAATGCTATGGAAACATGACATGGTAACAATCATTTCGTATAATGATATATTACAGATGGGTGCGACTTGACTGTATATTAGGGTGCACATAACTTTATATTTGGGTGAGACATAACTTTACTAGTGTGCAACTTAGTGGGTGCAAGATTGCAGGGTGCAAGATGACTGCGATTCAAAGGTGCAGAACACTGGAAAAGTGAAGCATCAGTGTCAGCAATGAGTTTGGATTATTTTGAAATAAAAACAGACAAAATCAAGACATGTGCCAGAGACACTGACATTATATCTAAGACAGAGTTGCATTTCAATAAATTAATGACGGGATTGATGTTACCCCCACCCCCATCTGATGCAGCTTCAACCACACAGTCAACATCAGCAAATATTACCAACTTCCTTTCCAAGAACGATGTTCTGAAGTCAGAAATTTTATGGACATTGCATATTGTGGTCACACATGCATCCTACAAATCAAATGAACATATTGCTGATGTTTGTCATGCTATGTTCCCAGACAGTGCTCTGGCTGCAAAGTTTTCGTGTGCAGAAAGGAAAACATCTTACTTGTGTGTTTTTGGCATTGCAGAACACCTTAAAAAATTAATTCTATCAAGTGTCAGTGGTGTGTTGGTGATTCTATTTGATGAATCCTTGAACAAGAAAATGCAAGAAAAGCAGATGGACATACATGTCAGATTCTGGGAAGGTGGGACAAACCAGGTTGTGACCAGATACTTGGAATCACAGTTTTTAGGTAAGTATATTGTTTATTATTGTTATTTTTATTTTATTTTTATTTTTAGTTTCTTTTAATTTTTTTCATCAGCTGTTAAGTTTAGAAGTATTGATTGCATTCACATTTTCCTTGGGATTACTAAAGATAAGTGAATAAAAAGACTAAATGAGCATAAATCATACATACATATATAATGAAGTGCATGAACTAAAAATAAATAAATTGACACTTTGTAAATTAATTATTACTTAGCATGGACCCAGGCAATTGGTGAATATTTATATGTATTTATCCTCTCTGATTGCAGGCCATGCTACAGCTGATGACATAGTTGATCATTTCAGAGAAGAAACAATGCACCACTTGAATATCCACAACACGGTGCAGATAAGTATGGACAGGCCCAATGTGAATTTGAAAGTTTTAGACATTATCCAAAGCCAGATAAATACAGACTGTGGCCATGATTTAATTAATATTGGTTCATGTGGACTGCATACTTTGCATAATGCATTTAAGGCAGGTGCATTTACTAGAGAATGGGGAATCGCTTCACTTCTGTGCACTCTGTACTGTCTTTTTAAAGATTCACCTGCCAGGAGAGAAGATTACAAGAAATTGGCTGGCAATACAATCATTCCACTAAAATTTGTACACCATAGATGGTTAGAAAATGTACCCGTTTCCCAGCAAGCATTGCAGGTGTGGGATTCAGTTGAACTTTATGTCAAGAAGGTTCAGTCAAAACAGTTACCTAAACCTACCAACAAATCATTTGATGTAGTAAGTCGAGCAGTGAATGACAAGCTAATCAGAGCAAAGCTAGACTTTTTTTTGTTTCATTGCAACCATATTGCAGCCTTTCCTGGCTAACTACGAAACAGATAAGCCCATGGTGCCATTTATGGTGGATGACTTGACTACAGTCATTAGATGCTTGATGCGGAAAGTTGTCAAGCCTGAAGTTTTGGACCAGGCAACCACACTAGAAAAGTTGCTAAGGATAGATTTAGAAGAAGACCAATCTTTTGACATACAAGAAGGTGGACTATTAGCTGAAGAAAAGTTGGGAAGTGCAACCACGAGTGAAAAGGAAGTAATGGAGTTCAGAATGGAATGTATGGCATTTGTGATTGAAGTGTTGAAAAAGATTACTGTGAAATCCCCAATCACTTATTCTTTGGTCAGAAATATGGTATCTTTGTGTCCAAAGGAAATGGCCAGACATACAAATCTCAGCAGGGACAAATTTAAGAAACTTGTGAAGTTGACTATTGCAACAAAATGAATCAATGTGCTTGGTGATGAAGTCATCCTGCAACAATATAATGACTTTCTTGACAGTATAATAGTTATTGGTAGTGATAAGTTTACAGGCTTTGATCCATACAAGGATAGACCGGACAAATTTTTTGTGGAGCACATGTCAGATGTTAGGTATGGGAAGCTGCTGGAAATTGTTAAGCTCCTGTTGACCCTCTCCCATGGACAAGCAACAGTAGAGCATGGCTTTTCTGTGAACAAGGAAGTAGAGGGTGAAAATTTGAAGGGGCAAAGTGTGGTTGCACAGAGGATCATATGTGATTATGTTAGAAATGTGGGAGGAGTACTGAATGTTCCAATCACCAATCAGCTTCTTGTAAGTGCAGCTTCAGCAAGACAGAAGTATGAAACTTATTTAGAGAAGGAGAGGGAAAAGAAGCAGTCTGAGTCTGGGCAGAGGAAAAGAAAGCATGTTCTTGATGACATTGAAGATCTGAAAAGAAGAAAAAGCAGGCCAGATTAGATTATGAAATACTTGTGAAGAAAGCAGATGAACTGTCTTTAAAAGCAGAAAAGACACTAAAGTGGCAACTTCTTGCACAGGCCAGTGCTAATAGAAAAGGAGCTGAGGAGAAACTTGGAATTTATGAAGGTCTCTGCAATAAGCTGGATGCTAGGATCAAGGAGCTGAAGAGAAATTAAGTACAGAGGAAGAACTTGTTAATAAACTTTTTGTTAGTTTGACTTTTTGTTTATTGTACCTATGTTAGTGAACTTTATTGGGAGAGGAAAATGCAGTTACCTGAGCCACAAGTCAGTCTGAAGGTTGTTCCAAATGTAGATATCTATGGTGAGTTCAGATATAAGACTCCTTGAAAATCAAAATAAAGTCCTTGAAAAGTCCATGAATTTTGTCATATTTTACCTGTATGAACCATGTTTACATTTTTGCTCATATTTAATTAAATTTACAGAAAGAGTCAAGACCACACCAGTGGCCTAGTGGTTACAGCTTATGCCTCGGATGTGGGAGGTCATGGGTTTGAACCCCAGCGGAGTCATACCAAAGACTTATAAAAATGGTACAAGCAGCTGCCTCATTTGTCGCTTAGCATTAAGAGGCTAGTCTTAGGACTGGTCGGCCTGGTGTCAGGATAATATGACTGGGTGCGACATCATGCTACATGTCTGCAGCATGATGCCCCAGTGCTAGATATCACTATAAACTGTCACACTACAGACATCGTAGCAATATGAGTGAAATTTTTTTAAAGCTACGTTAAAAATCCAAAACAAACATACACACATGCACACACACACACATGCACACACACTGAGTCAAATAAATTTGCAAAGCTAGTGAACCAAAGATTTAAATTACTGTATATGGTTTTGGTTTTTATACATTACATATTATCAGAGTTATAAATTATATTAACAAAAACATGTGGCATTCTTTCAATGATCTTATTTCTGTTTACAGTGAATGAGCATCTGAAAGAATCCAGCAAAAGCCCAAGCTTGAAAGAGTTCAGGTCAGCATGTAAATTTGTTGCACTTTAATTCATGGGAAATTTGTGATTGCTATAAACCACAAATCAAAACGTCAATATATATTGAGACAAATTAAAGGATTTCCTTCCCCAGTTAATAATTAAAGTATTAACAAAATGTCATAATTTGTAAAACCATGAAAATCAATAAATTTACAATATTTCAAATGAATTCACAACATTTCTGATGAATAACTATATTTCTATTGACTTCACAATATTTCTTATAAATTCACAATTCTTCATATGATTTCACATTTCTGATGAATTCACAATATTTCCATTGAATTGATATTATTTCTTATGAATCAACAATATTTCCATTGGATTCAGAATATTTCTTTTCAATTGACAATATTTCCAATAATTCATAGTATTTCATATGAATTCACAATATTTAGTTTAATATCACAATATTTCTTATGAATTCATGATACTTCTAATGAATTTGCAATATTTCACTTGCTCAGATTTTGAGAGTCAAATTCTTTGTGAAATTTTCAAATAACAATACAATTCAACTAACTCATGAAAGTTTAGGTGGTAATAATTACATAGATTCATCTTTAAGCAGTAAATTTAGAATTATATTAGATATTGTGAGTCTGTTAAAAGATAATATTTTCCAATCTATAATTACCTAATCCAGTTTTAAAAAAGCTGGTAGCCAGTGATTTTTGAGATATATTTGTACTGAAATCACCATGCATCAACAATTCCAGAAATATTTTAAAAGTTTGATAGTTTATTGCCAATTTCCATCCAAGTCAATTCGTCCAGATTAATATCTTCATCTGTTTGATAGAAATCAATTTAATCCTAGAAGACACTTGCTTTTTTTGATTTGGTGTCACTGAAAATGCTTGACTGACACGATTTGATACATGTCCAAGAGAACAATAATCGTTCAGTACCTTTACTCTCATGTCCAATTGATTGTGATCAGGAGTGGTGATCATGTGCTAATAATGATGTGAGGAAGGCACTGGTTTCTTGTTTTGGCTGATTAAAAGTCCAAACAAGGATTTGAACAAATTATCACAGTTCTGTCAGTTATGCAGTAGGGAGAGTACAGCATGAAACATATGTAATAAGAAGGGCTAGCAGATGTTTACTGATTTATGACATGAACAGTACCAGTGATGATCGACATGTCAAACATTTTGCTTGCAGTTTGACCTAACACCAACAGATAAAAGCAAATTATGACCATAAAATGCAACACTATTACAACACACATATTGCGACATATATTAAACATTTATTGAAAGTGAGTCTACTACTTCATTTCTTTTAGAAATTAATCTATTTGTTTAAAATTAATATCCCTTTTGAGAACACTACAGTCCATTTAGTTCTTATGAGGATTATTTTTATTGTTGAATTTTTGTGTATTATTATGAAACCTTAATTTTACTTATTTTCCTTATTTTACCACTTGGCAGCTGCATTTCCCCTTTGTTTTTAACAAATGTTTAATATAGTTTTTTATCGGCTCAGTAAGTATGAGATATTAAATTTATTCAAAGAATTATGAACATATTGCAGTGGATTGAATTCCATATTAATGAATCTGATGAGTGTAAAATTTTTTTCTAATTAATTGGATGGAACCTACCAGAAAAAAACCTGGGATATAAATATAGAAACAATTTTAAACAGTGCTCACATTTCTCCATCAAGCAGTGGACTTGGAGGGCTGTTCCAGTAAATTATACTTGGGGCCCAGGTAAGGTACTTTGACTCTTATAGGCAGTTCAGAAATTTGTATCATTTTTATATGAACTCTTGGATTAATCAAAATACACTGGCATATAATTTTTTTAAACTACCTTCTCTGGGTGTCATTTTTGTTCCAATGGAACAGCTCTGACTTGAACTACCTCTTCTCTGGGTACCATTTTTGTTGAAATGGAACAACCCTGAGTTGTGGGCTTTGACCCATACCTCCCACCAAAGGGATTGCCCCTTTGACCACCAGAGAGCTGTTTTGCCACCCACCACCCTCCCAGTCTTTTCTAGTTTCTTCTGATGCTTTATTTCTTACTGAACCGCTGCAAATGAGGAGACCTTATTACTGGATTATAAAATCAAAAACAGATGTTAAACCCAAGGAAAACATAAAATTCAAATAAAGGAAGAAACAAAAATTAGGTAGGTTGTTGTGTATAATGGTAAGATTCTCATACATAACTAACAATGGGTAAGCATTATTCCTTTAGGCTGGTTGAACTTGTAGGATAAAGCAAAACAAGAAAAGTTATAAATTTATTTGCCCTATTTGTTGATAACTAAAGCCACATAAGAGATGACAACTAGCAAACTAGGACCAGGTGATTGTTAACATATCTTGTGCACTGTCATTGTGATTTAGTGAATGGCCTATGTTGATCAAAGAATCATATGCTGTCTTAGTTTGGTATACTGAAGGGTCAATGTTGACCACAGAGCCATATGCAGTGTCAAGTACATGCATTGCATGGCCCATATTGACTGCAGTCATATACAATCTGACTTATTGCAGAGCCCGTATTGACCACAGAGTCATATACAATCTGACTTATTGCAGAGCTCGTATTGACCACAGAGTCAAGCAGCTGACAGAGGGCCTGATGAGCGAGCTTCAGGTCTCTCCAGAGAGGTCTTTGAGAGGGGGTCCAAGAGCTGCCCGCAGAGCTGTGGCACAACTCATACGACTTGGCAAGTCTGCACAGGTATGGATCCAATACACTATCATAATGAGAAAATGTAATGCAGTACTTCTATTACAAGCAAATAATCAATCTGAATCAAGGAAATAATCAATCTGTTTACTGACAGAAGTCAATCAACAGGGGCATATAAATTGAATTTAAGAAGATGGCCACACTATGCAGGTAGATTACTAAAAATGCATGGAACGTGTTTTGGGTGTCCTTTAAGTAAAGGTGGTTGGTAAAAATTTCTCCGCAAATACGGCTGAAAATGTTAAAGGATTTGTGACCCTGTCTGACAGTTTTTTTTTCTTTGCCATGTCCAATTTCTTTCTCTGTAAAATTTTCTGATAATAAAATGTAATGGATATGATCATGGTATATAATAGAATTTCAGTTCACTTTAGTTTGCCATCAGCATGTATAGCAAAGTAATTTCAGTTTTCTATAATACATCATTCTTGAAAAAACTCACATATGTGGAATTTGCAAGGCTCAATTCCATTTGTCAATAGGGAGCCGAATTTTCATCCTGGTTGAACACATTTTAAAAAAATGGCTGTTACTGCTTTGGAACCTGTGCTGTGTGTTTGCCTATATATGCAAATGATGCATGCCTCAAGGTTTATTTTTCTACTTAGGTGTTAAATTAATTCATGTAAATGTGAAAAGTGAGTAAGTCGGGTACATGTCAATCAGAAGTTTACCTGTGGTGTTTACCAAATATCTATTATTGACTGTGATATTATTGAATAGCGCAACAATTATGTAGTGCAATGTAAGATTACAAGGTACCTTATATTGATTCACAAACATTCATTGTACAGTCACTTCCTAGTAAGTCAGTTTTGCACTTGCTGTTAACCAGTCTAATTTTTTTTACATAATTTCTTTATAAAATGAGACCAGTGATTAGTACTGAGTCTACATATGATTAGCCAGCCCTAATTTATGCATCATTTATATTGTTTGTAGGTTTGAATGCTAAGATATCAAAGGAAGACAACTCCTGCTCTGGATACTTCAGAGCTGTCCAATATAATTTAAGCTGTCCAGTATAATTCAAGACATTAATCTTCAGTAGCCATTGTCCCCCCATCCTGCTAGATACATATACATTTGAGGCCTTCTACACTCAGAGTTAACAGTCTCATTTATCAGTTTAGTATTCATGTTGAGGTCAAATACACAAAATTTGATTCATTATTTTACAAATGTTTTCCAATTCAGGCCTGTGATCTTTTTCTGAAGAATCGTAGTGCAATTATCAAGTACAACATAAGGCAGCTGAAATTTGAAGGGGCTACCACTCTGTACATCCGCTGTTTGTGTGCAGTGTTTTTCAATAGTCTTTTGGAGACCAGCAAGGAATTCTTGAAGGCATTTCCTAACCATTACGGATGTTATTCAGGTACATGAATGTTGAGAAATGGATTTGTCTTTTTTTGTTTTCTGCCAAATTTGTATTTTTCTCATCATTGTCAGCATTTAATTGACTCTTGGAAGAAATAGAGAAATTATTATCCAGAACAAAACAATGAATAATGGTGTCTTTTAAGTCTGTGGTGAAATGTTAATGAATGACAGATGCTGAAGTTTGAAACTGTATATTTATGGGCTACATAGGTGACTTACTGGACTCCAGCCTTCTTGACCAACAAATCACATGTAAAAATCATGTAGTTGGGAAAAGATTAACACTTACCTGACTGGTTCCATTGGTCAAAAGAACATTGATTTTTCTGTGATGCAATATACCTGTCTGAGAGCCACCATTCTTGGCAGAAAAGTCAGTTGCAAAGAATTTGCGTTACTAATGTTGGGAATAGCTGAAGTCTGAATAATATTGGTTGTTATAAAGTGTTTAGGGCAGCAGGCCATTCAAATCTTTTGTCATAGAGGTGGGGAAGTCACAATTTTATCTCACATTCCTTTCTTGATGTTGTATTAGCAACCAGCTATGAATTGTTACAAAATGATTAAGGATCATGTCAAAAGAAAACTTAACCTCTGCAATGCATCTGTAGTGGACTTTAATTAAGTAAATGCCTTCTATGTGTGTTTAGACAAATTCATTTTTAGAATAAATTTAAAGACTGATTATGTATCACTGACCAGAAAAGCCCATCAAAATTATTTGTCATGATTGCAAAAATAACTGTGCTCAGACCTCTGAGAACAAAAGATGTCTTCTTTGATCAATCCTGTGGGAAGAAATAATGCTTATTCTTTATTGCTTTTTGGGATTCATATAGTGAGATCTGCCAAACATCATGAAATTCAGTGTCAGTTTATCTGTCAGTACATCTATCTGTTCCATGTCAGCTTTTAATTCAAGTCTTTTGGAATGATGATTATAGTTCTTGCTTATGTCCTGGACAGACTTTGCTTTAGCATATGCACTTGGGAATATTGATAATCTTGTTTAATCTTGGTGAAAACTTGAATGCATCATGATCAGTTTGAGAACAATATTCATCAATGCAAGTCTGTGAATTCTAATTTTGATTCAAAATGGTATTAAGAGTTTTTCTGAATATAGAATGATATTATGGAATTTACAGCCAATACCAAAAACAGTGTTGTTATCCAGTGTTGGATGAATATTCTTGCCATATTATATATGATACACTAATAACTCTCTTTCCAGCCTTTATTGTGTGGTGTAAGCAGGAGTTAGAACTGTTTGTGAAGACCTTCAACCGCCATGTGTTTGATGGTAAAACAAGTTCAACCACAGTTGCAGAGTGTGTGTCAATATCACGCAAGCACTGCCAAGAGGTAGAGTTTTTTGAACAAGTTGCAAGGATGGCACAGTATACATAGGGAAGTGTTCAGATGCTTATGTTGGAAAACTTATGAATTACTAAGTTGTACAAATGGTTTGCCTAGGGCAAAAAATAATTTATGCAGTTTTGAGACAGGCTTATCTTTATTGAAGATAAAATTGTAAATGTAGAATAATGTCAGTGAAGGCTTAAAACTCATTACAGAAAAGATTGATTATTATCAAGTGTACTTACATTTTTTTAAAAATTCAGCAAAATTTTAACTTTTATTGTAATCTTCATTATATAAGAAAACAAAACATTTGATGGGTATACCAATACTATTTTAGCAAAAATATCTGCAGTTCAGCTTTCTCATTTATATACTTGAAAGAATTGTTTGTATAAGTTACCAAAGACTTGTGCGATTTATTTTTCTTTCATTTTCAGCTTTGTCAGTCTGGGCTTGATATCGCATATCTCTTTGATGGGTTGATATCAAGTGACCTTGAGAATACCATCATAGAGAAAAGAGAACAGCTTAAAGATATTGTGAAGTACAGATCTGCTGTAAGCAAACCACTTTACCTATTTTAAATATAATCTAGTCCCATTAACCAATCTTATTACATCCTACGAATATCGTAGATGCCAACCCCAAAACATGAACATCATGAATCTTTGCATCAGTTTTTCACAATCTTGGCAATCCATCCAGAATGGATATGTTCTTTGAAAATCAGAAAATTCTGTTGAAGCATATTGCAGCATACTATGAGCCTATAATACTGGTACAAAATCAATAACAATTAAGGTCCAATAAGAATAAACATATCCATTCATCCTGTTCCAGAGCCTTGAATATCTTCAACATTTTGGCAAAAAATAACTGTAAGCATTAGTTTTCCTCACAGATTAAATGCAGTACCATCTTTTCCTTCATCTCTGCCATTATTTTCAACTATTTATAATCTAATCAACTGGTTTGTTGTTATTTACATTTTGTTATTTACAATGAGAAACTATTTTACCATCATAAGATATTGGTGCTCAAGTACTGTTCTCCCTCCTGTATCCATATGGAGTACTTGTGTTTCAAATTTTATTTCATAAGATCTTCTGGAAATTTGTCAGTATAATTTGAAATGTGGAAATTTTAAAAAATAATATTTCAGCAAAATTCAATATGATTAGCATCTCGGTATGATTATGCTATCATCATATCTATGAGGGGTATATATATTTCTCATCTTTATCATTCATTACATTCACATACCTTTGGTCACAAATTTCATTTCCATTCAGTAACTTGGTTGTACATTAAAAGACATAGATTTGGTTGTTTTCACCATTTTCCTAAAAATGTTTATGGAATTATAACCCTGTTTTGACTTACAACTTTGCCTTTCTGTTGTGTCGTACTGGGCAGGGACATCAGTCTCATATGACTTTGTTTCTAGTTACATTTTGTATTGTACCATTTTGAGATCAACTTGTTAAAAATCATTGAAACTTTTCCCATTTATTGGACACTTATTCATAATTTACATATATTTCTTAATTCAGTTGTAATTCTTCTTGGTAGGATGATTTATGGCGTCCAATGAACCACATGAGTCAGAAAGATTGCCAAAAGTACCTTGATGAAATGGCTTCTGCTCGCATGGATCTTAAGGACTATGTCTACCGTAAGTATGATCTCCCGGATTTTGACCAGCAGTAAATGTCATAATACTCAACTCCGTTTATCATACAGTTATCATCAGTCTTATGACTGTACGGTACTGCATCGAAAGGTTTTTTGAGACCTCACTTGCACTATATCATTACCCACTGGTCTCCTCTTACGGTGATATTTACTGATCTTTGTCATGAACATGAAGTCCAATGTTGATAATTATATATTTTTTGTCTAAAAATAATAATGGCACAGCTATTTTTTCATACTATTCTATTCTTGTTTGTACTTCCAATGGGATAGCTTGAAAATAACACTTTCTTACACTTAGTTTGACTTGTTACACTCCATGGCTTTTGTTTGAAATAATAAAGAAACATTCTTGAATATAGGACCTTAAGCAGGTGTTAATTTCAGAGAAATGAGTTCTGTTCTTGTGAATCTTGGCAAACTGAATGATTTCCATCTTTGTGAGCCTTGGCAGGTTGATTGATTTCCATCTCTGTGCACCTTGGCAAATTGCATGATTTTGATCTTTGTGAGACTTAGCAGGTTGAGTGATTTCCATCTTTGTCATCCTTGGCAAGTTGAGTGATTTCCATCTTTTTGATCTTTGGCAGGTTGAATGATTTCCATCTTTTTTAGTCTTGATGAGATGAATGATCTCCATTTTTATGAGACTTAGCAAGCTGAGTGATTTCCATCTTTTTGATCTTTGGCAGGTTGAGTAATTTCTATTTTTTTGAGATTTGAGATTTTTTTGAGGTTACGTGATTTCCATTTTTATAAGTCTTGGCAAGTTTAGTGATTTCCATCTTTGTGAGTCTGGCAAGTTGAATGATTTACATTTGTGAGTCTTGGCAAGTTGAATGATTTCCATCTTTGTGAGTCTGGCAAGTTTAATGATTTCCATCTTTGTGAGTTTGGCAAGTTGAATGATTTCTGTTTTTGTAATCCATGGTAAGTTGAGTTATTTCTAGTTTGTGAGGTTGGCAAGTTGAGTGATTTCTGTCTTTGTGATCCTTGTCAAGAAGAGGTTTAAAAATGTTTTAACAAGTTTCTGTTTATCACATAATAAATGAAAATTGCACTGGTTTAGCAAGAAATTTATGTAATGTCACAGTATGAGGTAACATATGATATTATATGCCATAATCTACAAATTAACACATCAAAAATCGGAAATGGGTTAAGACAGTCTGATCAGTGATGTTATATGATAAAATTGTGTGTCTTGATAACTTTGGCACTTGTTTAAAAGTATCACATGGTATGAAACACCTGAACTTTGCATTTTTAATTTATTGAAAAGTGCTTGTAAACCATATATGCCTGTATACAAGTCACATCAACTTTCAGATTACATAGATCCAGATCTGCAGGTGGATAATTTATTGGCAGATCAGGGTGTATGCAGTTTCTTAGGATTAATAACTTGAACAAACAGTGTAGGTTCCGATATGCCTCTATATTATGCGATGGCAGATCAGATCTGTTTTGATTACAGTTGGATCTGACTTACAGGCAAGTATATATGGTATTTGGAAGTCCATTGTGTTTGGACAGAGTGGTTTGAAGATGTCTTTAAATAAAAACAGTCAACCATTATAGATAATTTATCCCATGCCTCTCATATGATTCCACTTTACATAGATGCTCACTTATAAGTCGAGTCATACTGCAAACAACAAAGATCATGTTCTGCAGTAGCATAATGCACCAGCAGATCAGTGTATATGCTCTTTGTTCTACTGATTGCTCCTAGCAAACTGCACGGACCCAGATCTGCTGGTGCATTATGTGACGACATATCTAGGTCAGTGTAGTTTTGCAGTTGGACTTGTCTTATAAGAGTGTATATATGGTATATATGATTGATTTACATTATGGTTTTACTTGAAATGAGATTTTGTTTTCTAATGATAGAGGAGTGTTTTATCTCATTGACCATGAACACGGCACAGTTTGCCAAGTCTTGCTTCCAGTATACAGAGGATCTGTTGCTCGTCTACAGCCAGGAACATGAAGCTCTCATCACAGACTCTCTTGTCCAGGTTTTCTCAGAACAGATACAACATATTAAGGCATCACTAAAGAATGACAAGTTTAAAGAGGATGTAAGTACCTCTGTCTTCTAACAATGAAGGGGCCACATTAGGAGTAAATATAATGTGTAAAATTTCCTTTTTATCTGTATATGTCAAAAACTGTCTACAACCAGTCCAAGAAATTTGTTGCTTTGCTGATAAATTCATAGGCCTTAGTTAAATTTTCTGATAATGCACAAATTGGTTTGAAATTATGCATAAAATTTATGTTCACTATTTAAAAGGATGTATATATTGGATGATTAAGGATGACATATATATATATATATATATATATATATATATATATATATATATATATATATATATATATATATCATTACTTAACCTTTTTACTTAAGATAATTGTTTGCAATGTTGTTTTCATGTTCCACATGTACATACCAGGGAAAATATTTTCAGTTTGAATTCTGTCTGTTGCTGATCATTTTGTCAGAAAGGTTTGAATATGCAGGCTGACAAACTATGTAAAAATGGCAGGAAGTTTTTAATGTGTGTCTGTATGTGCATATGTGTATGTATGAGTGTGTATGTATGTACATATGTATGCGTGTATGTATGTATGTATGTATGTATATATGTAACCTTATCACAGCACTGTTGACCACTCTGGTGGCCTAGTGGTTAGAGCATCCGCCTTTGATTCAGGAGGTCATGGGTTCGGACCCCAGCCAAGTCATACCAAGACTTATAAAAAATCATACTTTCAGCTGCCTCGCTTGGCGCTCAGAATTTAGAGGTTAGTGTTAGGACTAGTCAGCCTGATGTCAGGATAATGTGACTGGGTGGGACATCATGCAGCGCCTGTGGCATGATGCCTCAGTGCTGGACATCACAATAAACTGCCACACTGCAGACATCGTAGCTATATGACTGAAAAATTGTTAAAGCTATGTTAAATATCCATATCACACACACAAGCACATCACAGTACTGTCCATATGGTGCCAACTAAAGGTAATATGAAGTATAACAAGATATACTATAAAAATGTCAAAATTCTGTACAGTGTGTTTAAAATAAAAGATAGTAAGAAATTTAAATCCCTAAAACGTGATCAAAATTTGTCATATAAACTGCATTTTTTGTTTTGCATATTATTATGTTTTAATGGTAAGGAGTAAAATAAACAGAATACAATTTTTTTTAAAATAATAGCAAATACCCCACCAAAGAAAAAGAAGAAAGAAAGAGAGGTGATGTAGACTTAATTTACATTTTTTCTTTGTTATATTTAATTAGACCCTATGTCAATTTTAATATTTAGAATTGCCCTGTACTAATAAAAACACCTTATTTTGTTATATTTCACAGCACAATTTCATCCTGAAGAATGCACTTTTTATTCTGGAAGTTCTTGTGGGTCGGCTTGAGCGGTTATACAGAGATTTTCAAGTGACCTTCCCGCCTGAACTCACTTCCATTCGAGAAAATTACAAACATCTGAAAGCTGTGGCTAAATCAGTGAAGACATGAACTTTAGGTGTGATTAAATTAATGGATGCAAAAATCTATCCATTACATTTTGTGGCCAAATAGACCTGCGAACTCTTACGATTTGACCGTAAGTCATATGAAAATGACCCTTGAGATATGGACATAATGGAATAATAGCTAATATTATGGTAAAATCTGGATACTATTTGATTTGGATCCCGGTTTCATATTAGAGTCAACAGAGTTGGTCAGGGAACCAGACTCACTTTACTGCAGTGCCTCAGATGATTTAAACTGCTTCTTCATGCATAATGTCTGCATGATCAAACTCTTGCTTATTGAATGTTCTAAAAATGGCATACAATAAAGGATACATGTTCAAAATTAGATGGACAAAAAGCCTCTTAAAAAGTTCAAGGCATATTCAGAATTATTGGGGAAAAAAGCAGGAAGGTCAACAGTTAAGTTTAAAAGTGTTGATTTGAGTATATGACATCTCCATGTGAAATTGAAGGGGGGAGAAAAGCCAAGAATTACATCAAGTTGAGAGTTGAGCATGAAGCCATTGAGTTCCATAGCATTTGGAACTGCAGTTTGTGAAACTGTACTGAAAGTAATCAAGGTCTAAGTGTAAACTGATGTTTACCATTGATACATCAGTCTCTGATTATAGTTCTGAATTTTTAAATGCATACTTTCCAAGTTGACAATATCAGTAGATAACATTTCTTTACACCTTACTGAAATTGGTCTGGCATATGGAAAAATATCTACTACCCACTGACATGGTCTTGTTAGGGTTGGCAGGTCTGCAGTAACTATATAAGCTCCATTATATGAGATAATTTACTGCATTAGAGGATTGATAAAAACGCTAAATTATGAACTTACTTTTTCACATGGCTACTGTGTTATTTATCTTAATATACTCGTATCATAATTTTCCAATATGTAACGTGTAATAACACTTCATGATGTCACAAATTAATGACATAATGACCAAGTCATCAGTTGTTTTTTCCAAGTGATTTCAATACAGTCTTTTGTGGTTTGGTCAGGTAAAATCAATTTATTATCATGCAGTAAACATTATCTTACATCTGTATTCATATCAAATGAAATTTTCGAAACACTGCTGAAACTTTAAATTTTTGCTTTTCTGCCATTTAAATATGAAATAATTTCAGTCTTTGCTCACCACATGGTTCCCATGCCTTTCTAAAGATAAATTTCCAGGGTTTTTCCAGGATGAAATTAATTTTTTCAAGGTTCACATATTTTTTTTCTATAACATTTGAAAATGTGGGTTGTGAGATTTGTGTACTCATGCAACTAGCAATGCAAACCCTAGTACTAGGTCAAATTTCATGAATGCCCTAGTTTTGTCTTGTCTTTCAGCAGATTAAGGACATAAGGATTTTAATACTCTCAGTTTCTGAGAAAATAAAAAATTTTCATATCGATTTCATGCAGGTATGACTCAATTTAACAAAGAATTCAACACATGCCATCTGGTAAGCAGCTAAGCTTTACTGCCACCATGTGTGCCTCTTGTGATGCTAGACTTGTTTTCATACCTTCCAAGTAAAGAAACATAAGGATATCAAGTAGTCTGTGGAAAAAATCTGCTAGACAAATCTAATGCACCAATTTTTCGGATTGACTCCACACATGTACGGCAAAAGATCATACTGCAACCTCCAAATAATCTGATCAGAACTCAGTAAATTTAACTCAGGATCAGTTCAGTTAGGACTCAATTACCTAACTGTTTTGGGCATCAATTGGTGGCGGAAAATCCCCGGGTTTTTCCTGACTTTCATCAACATTTTAAAAATTCAAAGACTTTTCACAGTCGGGAAAAAAATTTTCATTTCTCCCGACTTTTTCCCCAATTTCCCAGGAGCGTGGGAACCCTGTCACCAGCAAAAGGTTATCAAAAGATCTAAATTATTTGAAAAGTTTCATAAATTTCATTTGAAATGAGCACACATGAAGAATATATCTTACTGCAATGCACTGTGATATTATATTCTCTCCCAGCTGCCGATAATTTGAAAAATATTTAACAGATAATCTTAACTTTCATAATGCTGCAGTCTTGCCATTTACTAACACAGATAATAAAAAAGCATGAGCATCAAGAATTATTGGCCACATCAGTTAACAAATGACGACAATCAATATTATTTCCAAATAGCTAACATGAACATCAAGAATTAGGGGCCAAGTCAGTAAATAATTCATGACTACATTATTCCTTAATGTGTAGCAATAACAGCATTAATTAGGGGCCAAGTCATTCTCAGATATGTAGCATAAATATGAATTAGGGGTCAGATGAATTAATTAGTTAAGATTATTGATATCCTTCCCTAATGTATAGCATAAACAGCATGAATTAGGTGCTATGTCAGTTAGTATGCCATGGCTGTCTGAATCATTCCTCAGCATGTGGCATAAAAGTTTTGAGAGTAGAAAACACTTGACTCTGGGAAGAAAGTAGTTTTTTTATCTTTTTTTCATTTATTTCTTTTACATATTTCTGTAAAGCAGGAGGTTGGTTGTAAGCAGTATGTGTTCAAGATTGCCTGCAGTGGCTGGACAGATCTTGAAGACACATGAAAACGCCAAAACATTTGGAAAGAGCAAAAGCACAATCAACACCATTGGTAGCATCATTATAGCATATACTGTATACTATACATAATGTAATAAAATGTTATATACGTATAAATAAACTGCATATTACAACACACATAAATTTCTAAATTTTGTCAATTTCTGTGTAAAGTTTTTGTAAATATGTGGTCACAAACACCTATCCTGTTTTTCTTTTCCCCTAAATCTCGACTTTTTTCTTTGGCATCCTGATTTTCATTCCCCTTAATGTGGCAGCTCGGCATATTCTTGATAAAATAGTATGATGGGGTATACATTTATAATACATGGTCATGGCTACAAAATATATTATACAAAATGGCAGGACAGCCCCAATTTTCCAAGGGATTCTAACTGTGAATAATATATTTCTTGGGATGGAGTCTCCTGTTTATGTAAAACCAGTGATCCATTTTGTGATTTGGTATGCACTATGTTATGTTGAATGCAATATTATTTTGTTTGGTATGCGCTATGTTATTTTGAATGCTAGATCAATTTGTTTGGTATGCACTATGCTGTATTGAATGCTATATCATTTTGTATTGTATGCTCTATGTTGTGTTCAATGCTAGATAATTCAGACCAAATGTGTTTTAATGCAAAATATGTTTTACATATGATGAGTATTATTGTGTATGAATACAGAGCATTGGCAATGTTTGTTTGCATGTACGCTGCAACATTACACAGGCTGATGTAGAAATGTGATTTAGAGATTTTGTTATCATATGTACTTGCTTTCAAGTCCAAATGCAAACATGTACCCTGATCTGCCATAATACACCAGCAGATCAGTGTCTATGATGCATGTTATTCTGATTTATTGATTAAACGTAACAAACTGTAGTTTGCAGTTGGACTCATCTTCTAAGCAAGTCTAGACATTCAATACCATTGGAATGTGGAGCCCTGGGAGGCTGAGTGGTCTAAGGTGCTCACCTTAACAGATCACTGACATCTCACCTCTGGCTACATAGGTTCGAGTCTTGGCTTGGGTAATGTGGGTATATGATAAAGCTTGCCAGTAGCTACCCGTGGGTCAGTGGTTTTTCCCTGGGTTTTTCCATATTCTTCTGCCACAAGATATATTGTCCATCATGTGTAGCTATCAGGTTCTGAAATGGCATTAAACCCATAAAAACAAAGAAACATTTGATTGTAGTTCGATACTCATGACATACAAGATTACTTTTGAACTTCAAGACTGTTCTTATCTCGGTAATAAAATATGTAATTGTGCCATATGTTATGGATCTGTGCTAGCAATTGGGGGATTGCTACCACCAGTGCTGCTTGATACATGTAATGAAATTATAACTTTTATTATTTTTGTTGTATACTGTAATATTAATTATTAGCTTCTTAACAATCTGTGATGAATAAAGATATTCTTTTATTAAAAATACTTATCTTTTAGTCACTCTGTTTCAGTTACCATTATCATTCTTGTTTTGTATTTTTATAATATCTATAGACAGTGTCTACATTAATTCAAAACTGGCTACTGGTCAGTTTTGTTTTAGATTAATTGGTGGCTCCAAATCTACTTTAGTATATTCTTTAGGCTGATAGCCTGGAATAGAAATCACAGCTGGAAATTAAGTTCACTGACTCAGTTATAGAAAATAATTCACTGTAGAATCATAGGTTATTGATGGCCGTCTTGGGCATTTGTGATTGAATATGATTACTATGCAAAAGTGCAATTTACTATCAAATCATTTTTATGAGTATCAAGTTTCATAGCTTTTCTAAAAAAAATTGCCCTTTCATCAACACTTAAATTCATGGATTGTGGGAGTTTCCTGTTGTTTGCACGGAAGGATCAATGTTCATTGGGTCTTTAAATTCATGGATTGTGGGAGGTGTCCTGTTGTTTCCACAGAAGGAGCAACATTCAGTGAGTCCTTAAATTCATAGATTTTTGGAGATGTCCTGTTGTTTCCACACAAGCATTAATGTTTGTTGGATCTTTAAATTCATGGATTGTGGGAGGCATCTTTCTGTTTCTACCAAAGGATCAATGTTCATTGGGTCATTAAATTCATGGATTGTGCTAGTTGTCCTGCTGTTTCCACATAAGGATCAGTATTCAGTGGGGCTGTGGATTGTGATAGGTGTAATGTTGTTTCCAAATAAGGAGCAACATTCAGTGGGTCTTTCTGTGTATGGATTGTGGGAGGTGTCCTGTTGTTTCCACAGAAGATCAACATTAATTGGGTTTTGAAATTGATATTTTGTTAAATCCAGTCTTTGAAAATGAGTACCAGTGAAAAGTAGTATGCAGTGAAAGTTAGTACTTGATGAAAATTAATACCCAGTGAAAATTAGCACCCATTAAAAATTAATAATCAGTGAAACTGACCCAGTGAAAATTAGTATGCAATGAAAATTGGTGCGGAATGAAAATCAATAAATTTACAGTATTCTTTATATACAACTGCTATAATTTTGTGTACATCATTTTATTTATTTTTTTTAATTTGTACAGAAATAATTGTAAGAGAAAATACTCTTGTCTTGAGGCCATTCTTCATATGTAAATCACAAACTTTCAACAAGAAACAGTTCTGTGTATGAAACATTTATGTACAAAAAAGTTGAGTATGTTTGTTAGGGAACTGATCATGTAAAATAGACAGGGATGTAATATATTCAAAATAGAACATTCTTGTAAGGCTATGATAACAGTATTATCTTCCAATACTGCAGAAACTATTTAGCATGATTTATGTTGGTGTGTATGTATCATGCTATTGTTGTGGGGTATAATGGAGTCCAACATGCATTACACTTTTAGTTTACTTAAAATATTTCATGAAACCTTTCGTATATCTTCATGATGGTAGGTATGAATTTGTATCATAACTAGACATTGTGTTGTGCACAAATGGAACTTGTCTGATCAACATTTTAAAAGAGTTTTCTCCTTTTTAATTACAAATTGTGTCCATCCAGTATACAAAAAATTAAAATAAGGAAACAAGTAGACAGAAGAGTCTAGGGTGAAAGCAGCAAAAATAAAAAGAATGCTTTGTGCAGTTAATGATAAAAGTCCGTTATTCAAATGTTGAGACATGATCGAGTTTGCTTTGAGCTGGGTAAAAGTGTGGCTAATATTATGAGGGTTAGAAAATCAGGTGAATAAAGGATGACTTGCAGTATAAGGTGGGTTGTAATGTGCGTGTTACTTCAGTTTCTCGACTCCAGTCAGGTAATCACTGGTATCCAAGAAATCAACATAGCAAGTCTACTTCTTTCATATAATCTTTTCCATCAGTAACATGTAAGTGGTGAATTAATACTTAAGGTGATTAATTCTTTTACAGAAAGCTAAGTTTTAGGCTGATTTAATTGGCATCAAACTGTATTACTGCAATTATAGTTTTTAAAATATACAGTTAGAAAAAGAGCCTGAAATAATGTTTAGAAAATTTTATTTGAGTAATTATCACAGAACAATGCAAAATCAACAAAATAATTATGGCTTGTTCCTGTTTTTTGGTTTTTTTTACAAACATATCAAACAGACATTAGTAGAATTGGTAATTTATAGCATTGAAGTGAAAATATTATCCCTCATCATAATAATTAGCATCAAATATAGATGCCAACATTTAAAATACACAAATCACCAGAGGCCAACAGATTTTATTCAGTCAATATCAGATATTCTGTTCATAACAGCACAACCGAAATTATCCAGGTCTCTAATGAACCATAAGTGAAATTGTGTCAATTTTTTTTCAGGTAACAGTACACTACATCAGAATTTGCACTGAGCAATAAATCCACCTAGCATATCAGCAACTTAATCTGGGTAAACACAACTCATCGATCATGCAAGTACAAGTCATGCCATAGCCAATCCTTTCTGCGAGGCAAAAAAAAAATGTGTTTCCAGTCAGCCAACTGTCTCCATTCTTCGTTGCCAACCCTAGCCCTTTTTCCCCCGGGGTATGAAAAAAATCTGATTTGTGCTTCTACATGAGCTGGTTAAAAAATTTTTTTAAAAATTTCCCAAAACTGACTTGTGCATTTAACTGAGCTGCTTTAGCACAGTACTTGAAGTGTATAGTACATTATATATACTAATCATTATGATATATATAATGTTAAATAAATGCATAAATTAAAAAATACCTACCTGCCTACCTTAATTTTAAAACAAGTGATATGGGATACACACATTTTTTATTTTTGGCTTGATATGTTTCTATCCAAGTGTCATTAAACAATGGCCTATGATAAGCTTCTACTTTGTATAGTCACACAAAACGAGGGACCTAGTCAATGATGGATACTCATTTGCATAATTGTGCCACTAATTTGAGTTAAAACCACAAATGTCATTAGAAAGTTGGGATAGTGATCCTTGAAAGATTATGCAGCTGGAAAATAGGAGACTCTGCACACAAAAAAAACCCCCAAGAATGATCAGGTCTCAACAACATAAATGATGGAATACTTCTAGCTGGCATGACAGGATGTTATTGTATGTTTGATATACCTGCACATATTAGCCTGTATGGAAAATGATAAAAAGACATTGTGCTCATTTTATTTAAAGTAGTACATTTGTGAATACTTTGCTTGTTTTTATTCACAACATTGGATTTCAAATGGATTCCATACATGCAGGTTTATGATTTTTGTTATTTTTTGCTTCAGAATTGGTAAGAGCATGCTGCACATGGTGTGACTTCATTCAGTCACAAATCAGCATAATGGAACTTGCTCTGAACCAAAGACAAGATAATTGACCAAAAAAATGACTTGACCTGATTCACTGTGCATTTTACCGATAAATAATTAGATGTTGACTTATTAAAATGCATAATATGTTTAGAAGTGCTAAATATGTAATTTTGAGCTCTTAAAAAAAAAAAAAAACCATGTTCTTAATCACAGAATGTGTTGGCCTCAACTGCAAGTTGAATATATTCATATTTGTTTTCCAAAGTGACTGAAATTTTTCGTTGAGTTAGATCATTTAAAGCTGATGATAATGCAACTGTATAATAAAACTATAGAATAAAAAGTGTATCTATTAAGCATCATTGTTTTTATGTTGCTCTTATGGTCTGTTCTATCAAATGTATTGACAATATGGGATAAAGGAAAACAGCATGAAAGTTATCACTGCTTTTATTTTTTAAAACATTTGACAAAATTAAATGCACAGATATTATGCAGTGGAAAAAAATACATAATATTAACCTTATTTACTGTAGTTTAACTATAGTTTTTCTTTATCCAACCACATCATTCCTGACACACATAAACACTTTCATCTCATTTTCTACCATTCCCATTAAACAGCATTAATGGAGTCCAAAATATTGTGCTTTAAGAGGACTGTTACAAAAATCCACAGACTGGAACAACATAAAGAGTTAGGGATTTAAGCAGTTAGAAGGAGTAGAGTGTAGTTTAATATTAATATGTCTGATTTGTAAAATCAAATTTTCTACATAAAACATTGTGACAATGATCCACTGACTGGTCTTCAAATTATGGTCTAGAACAGCACAACTGGGTATATTTATTTCATATGAAACAAACCTACATCTTTTAGAGGGTTCTCATGCTATTGGGAAATCGGGAAAAAGTCCAGAGAAAAAATGAATTTATTCCAGATTGGGAAAAGCCCTTAATTTTTGCTATTTGAGGTACTAAAGCTTTAAAAGAGAGATGTGTCTCTGCTAACACCACTGAGAGAAAATGCTTCATTTCTCCTCATAAGCTTTGTTCTTGTCCAAGCAGATCATTCCACCACTTGTTTAGATGGAAAATATGTATGCACAGTTATTGAAGTAAGTAATATTATACTGGGAATCTCCACTGCTAGATTATGGAGGTCACTGAGTCATGATTTTTCCACTGAGGGGAGGAATCAGGATTAGTACTCAAATTTCCTCACTTTCTCCAAGACTCTTTTGTAATCTGATGAGTACAAGAGGCAAGGCATATTTTTAAAAATTTCCATTTTTGGGGAAGTAGATCAACTGCCTGGACTTTTGTATGTGCAACTTGCCTGATAAAGTTTGGAAGTTTGACATTCCACCTTCTTACAAACCAGTACATAAAAGTTTGCCTATAGTGGGTGTAGATTCAAATGAAGAACTGAGATCTCATGTAATTCTGCCTGATCATTGAATTCTCAATGAAATTTAACCAAGCTGAGAGAATTCTAAGCCAACAGACAGAGGTCTGGGGACCTGGCTTTCCCTGCCTTCAGATGTAATTGATGACAAGTTGCTGGAATGAATAAGAACACCCTATTCACCATGGCCTTCATCTCCCAAGAATGATGTAGATGAAGCACTTCACCCAGTTTTGCTGGCATCTGGGTGTGTCATGATTTGTGGCAGTTGTTCCTACAGCAGGATACCTGCCATAAGCTATGAGAGGTCCTTTTATATGCTGCAATGAAACTTTATGTAGTTTGAACTTTTCTTAAGTGCCAAGATTTTAGCTTGCACAGTAAAAGGAAGATTATTTGCAATGAATGAAATTCCCCAAACAAGAGGATCTACAGCCACAATAAGAAGGCAGAAGACACTACCAATATGAGGCATACTAAGAACAAAGAGGTTTTCAAATCCATACCCAGGTAAATAAAATGTCGGGATGGAATGAGATCAGACTTGACCTTGTTAACTAGGAATTCAAGGCAAATCAAAATTAGGTGATTTTATGTTTTGGCATAAAAGATCATTTGCCTGACGTATTTGTTGTTGTTGTTGTTGTAGGGTTTAACGCCATTTTTCAGCACAAGATAGGCTATACATTGTGGCCAGTATAAATGGTGGAGAAAGAAGTTGAGAAAACCCCGGAAAGATCCACTGACCCACAAGAAGCTACTGGCAAGCTTTCTCACATACCCACATTGGCCGAATCCGAGACTCGAACCCACACAGACAGAGGTGCGATGGCAGTGATCCATAACGGTGAGCGCTTTAGACCACTCAGCCGCTTGGGACTACCCTGATGTATTTGTAGGATGTTGTCTAAGTAGTTTAAAGTCATGGACATAGAGGTGGTTCTGGAGACTGATATGAACCTGTCCATGATTCTCATGAAGGTTGAGAGACAGATTTGGAAAGGGATTTCCCTGAACATATACATGGTGTCCCTGTATGTTGTTATTGTAGGGTTTTAATGCCATTTTTTCAGCACAAGATAGGCTATAGATGGCAGCCAGTATAAATGGTGGAGGAAGAACCCAAGAAAACTCCGGAAAGAACCACTGACCCATGAGAAGCTACTGGCAAGCTTTCTTACATACATTGGCCGAACCCAAGACTCGAACCCACGCAGACAGGTGAGATGGTAGTGATCCATAACGGTGAGCGCTTTAGACCACTCGACCACTTGGGGCCCCATCCCTGTATGTGAACCTCAGGTGTTTCCATAAAGATATATGCAAGGGAATATTTAAAGTAAAGCATCTTGAAGGTCTCAGCTGACAACAAAATTGCCCTCCTGAATGGTATTCAGAACCAATTTTGACATCTCCATTCTGAACCTTGATGCCTGAATGTGTGGGTTGAGAGAGTTCAGATCTGTGACTGGTTGGAGCTTGCCACTGGCCTTGGGTACATAAAAAAGGCAGGAGTAAAATCCACAGAGTTTTTGTTTTATGAATCTCTACTGCCCTTTGGAAAGTGTTTATTTTCTTCTCCAGAACATCAGCTTTATATAGGTTCCCCTAGGGAAACTCCACAGCAAAGTAAGTCCTTGACAATACATGTGTGTGTATGTATTGCTGAACATGATCGGTAGAACCTCTAAGATGATTTACAAAACGAACAGTTCTCAAGGCAAAGTCTCATTCCATGACAAACTATTTAAGTCTCCACCTATCGGGCTGACTGAAAGGACAACACCACCTGACAATATTCTGTATTGGGAGGTTGCCTGGGAAACAAGCTACATAGAAACCAGTCCTTGTCTCCTCATGTTCTGTCACAGGTGGCTCTTCAAATCTGGGCCCTCATTGATAAGTATTGGATGAAAATTTACCCATCTGGCATGTCTAAGAGGTTATTTATACTTCTCTGGTGTCTCTTAGGATATAAGGTCTAGACTCTGGGACATTAGCAATAAGCGAGGTTTGCCACTTTATTAGTGCCTCCAGAAGGCATTAGTGATGTTTTCATTGATTAAAATTTCATTGAATATTGTTATTTATGAAGTACTAAGAATGCTGTTGGGAAAGAAAATTTTGAAAAAAATATGACTTCTTATTAAAGCTGAGAATTTCATGATGTTTATTCAAATTTTGGATACTGTCCTCCATTTTTGATGATAAGCAATACATCAAGGTTTCAGTTACCAAGTGTTATCATTATTTTCTTCATGTGCAACAAATAGGGACACCGTTTTTGGGGGGTATATTCAAGTAAAAACAAATTGGATCCACATCTGACCCCACATTATAAATAGGTTTGGGCACAAGTTATCGATGGAGTGGTGTAAATATAGAAGGCAGAGTCTTCCCTACACATCAATGGACCTAAGAAGGAAGATGGCACTTGTAAAGGTGTAACTGAACTTGACAGCAAGGTCATAAGTAAGCTAGCTGAAGATAGCAACAACTGAGCTGGCAAAGCAGATGGGTTATGAACAAAGCTAAGGTAGGACACAATTATCTCCAGGCATTGATTCTGAGAATTATCAAAGTTCCAAGCTGGGTACTAGGTGCTCGGGAATGGGAAGTCACTTTAGCTGGTTATGGCTTGCATTGGAGCTGTGTCCAGTGATGGTAATCTCTGGTGCCAGTCTGCAATGCTTCCAGTGGTCCAGTGCTGTATTAGGTGGATTTACCAAAGCTATGTTGCACCCCTTAACAGAACCAGGTCTGGAGTTAAATCAGATGTCCAAGTCCAGTATCAGAAATTGAGGGAATGTCTACTATAGCCAGTACTGGAATCTGCAATTGGTGGTGGATTATTCAGGACTAATTTAGAGGGCCTCCATACCATGTCAGCGCAGATTTGTTACTATGTGGCAGGTCCGTAATGGTGGAGATCATCACACTTTCAACATTGTGTAACTTGTTCATAAGGAAGATGGTAACTAAGGTGGCAATACTGATGACATCCACATCCTGATCTGTGTTTCATGGTTGTCTCATTGGCCAAGGTCAAATGACTGGCTATGACAGTCACCCATCACTCTTAAGATCAATGATTGCAAATGTTTAAGGCATCGTTTGAATGGAATTTATACAGGTGGGTTTATTAGAAGCAGGTGGATTATACTTACCATAGGTGAGAAAAGTGACAAATTTGCTCAGACTGGTAAAAAGCATAAAATGGAATGTATTTACAAGGCCTCATGTGACAGCATGTTGACCAGGAAAACGGAGGAATAGTAACTGGTGACTGATGGGCTTGGTGCTGATCACTATCCAAGGGGAGATCACTCTTGTCTGACTTCTGTCTTGTCATGTAATTGACTTTTAGCACATTTATTACTAAATCAAGTTACAACATGTAGTGGCTGTCTTTCTAGCCAAGAAGGGCTGGATTTGCACATGAGTGGATGTACTTCTAATGTATTAAGATCAGATAACAAATTATTGTACAATGGAGTCTAGTTAATCAGAGATGTTGGCTGGCATTAGAAATATTATTTATTTACACCTTACCTTGACTGGCTACTGTTTGTTTTATGGCATTCACATTCATTCTGTATGTCCACAGTAGTGAATACACTACCAAAGACCCTAGAACTCTTTATATACAGTGCAAATTACAGTAAATAATTTATTTATAACAACTTATGTACCAATACCAAACAATGGGTACCCCCAAGGGAAGAAAAAGACAATTTTGTTGATAGTTATTTTTGTATTTTTACCATACATGCTAAGAAAGGTGGATACTGAGTCATTTTTATTTCACAAAATAACAGACTGTTCCATTTTGTTTACTTTAATGGTTCACAATGTGATCAGAAATCGGGGCAGACTTATTTAAACAGATAGTACAAATTTCTCCAATGCTAAAACTAACCCATTTTAGTCCAATGAAATACTATGTTAAACAACTTCTTCAAACCATTATGATTGCATCACATACTTATCACAGAAATTATTGAGCAACAATCTTAAACCTATGAAAACAGAGCAGCAATTCTTTTCAAAGTTCTCAATCATTTTTTATTCCTGTTACACACTATTTGGGATCAGATGCAGTGTCAGATTGGCACACTTTCTCAGCGCACATATACATGACTTAGAAATGTATAATTATTAATAGCAAATAATTCTTACAGTTTTGTGATGAATATATTTTGCATATAGCATGATGAATGATTAATTAGCAGTCTTCTGAAATTTCAAAAAGGCTGCAACTTTCTAATGTGGATTTTAATTCCATGAATGTAAGGCATCTACCTTGGTATGTATGATGGGCTGGGGGGGACAGACTGATATTAATCTTGGTGCCTTAAACCAGTCACCTGAGCTCTCATCTGTCCAAGTTGCCATGGGAACTTGAGGTCAAATTTTAAGAATATCTCACATATTCAGCAGACTATATTCACAATTTTGCAAGCGCTAAGTCAAATTGGTTTACCTGTACTATACTTACTCTGATGCCTTTATCCTGAATGAAATAAATCCCAGCACAATCAAGTGGTTGCACTTATCAAAATATGTTAGCTGCCATTTCAACTGGTTGAAGAGCATCAACAACTGAGAAATGCTAAAGTCAGTTGATCTATGGCTTTATTTTCTTTAACAAAACAAATATATCGAATCACTATGTGCCAACCTTGGCATCAGCTGTGTTGGGATTTACTTTGTTCAGGAAAAGGCATCAGATTAAGTATAGATAGGTTGACTAAAGCAATTAGACTCTAACCTGTCAAAGTGTCAATATGGCATGCCAAATATGTGAGATATTCTTGAAAAATGGTCTCCAGTTCCTCTGGCAACACATGGACAAAGCTACCTTGTACTTAGCATTAAGGCAGTAAGATGTCAAACTCCCAAACAATCATACATACCAGGGTTAACATGTTACACTGTAGGACAAGTGGATTTAGTGACTCATTTGGCTTCATTTTTAATCCAACATTTGATTATCTTCTAAGCTGGTATTCTCAGGACCAAGATTATCTCCATCTTCAATATTAATGAATTCATCACTCTTGTCTTTCTTGTTTAGACTCATCTGAAACATAAATTTTTATATACTTTACATAACATACAGTGTACAAGGTTGTTATTTTGTCTGTCTAACTGTTTATTTAGCTTTAGTTCTACATGATGGATTCAGTGTTACATATAGAGCACAACTTGGGGGTTTCCCAGAATTTTTTTTTTTATCCCATTGTCTCCCAATTCCTGACCCTATGCGACCAGAGGGGCTCCCTTTCAGTCAGGAAAAAAACCCCTGAAAAATATGCCAGTAACTTTTCCTTAGTACATGTCCATCCATGTCAATGTTGGTGTTAGCAATTATGATAGTTGCTAAAGGTGATAAAAACTGGAATGGCAAAGAATATCCATTTCAAAACAATGAATCTGGTACTGAAGACATTCAAGGTTTCTCGTAATCAATTTGCTTAAGTCTTTGAGCACAGGTAGTGTAATGTTTGGCAAGGAAGATTTAATTTATTCTTAAGCTGAATTAGTGATAAAAGATATTCGTGTGTGCCAATACACAATTGGTCATTTGATTAATGATTGCTTTGAAAATAATAGTAGTTAAGAAAACATGGGTATTAATTATGATAAATGCTGATAGATAATGAGTGAATACAAAGTTAAATGAGAACAAGATCCGGAACAGAAAATTCCATGGCACAGCTCATTTCAGATTAACTAGATATTCAAACATGTTTGTATTTTCATGAGTTACTTACCATATAAGTGTCCAAGGAAAGTATGAGAAAGTGATGGTGGCAAAACTGTTAAAGCAAATAAGATTAAATCATCATTATAGCACTTCTAGTTCATTATGCACTACAATTTTCCTTTGTCCCTTTAAAATGTTGTGTCCTCCAAATCTGGAGTATGAGTGAGACAGTCTCGTAACCTTGGGACCCAAGGTGCAACACAGTGGATCCTAACCAAACTCTGTTGATGGCATGTGCTTTAGATGGGGAAGAAGTCTATGGATACTGAGGTCAAAAGGTTGTAGGTCAAGGTCACTGTGATAGAAGAAAAATGGTTTCTGCACAATATTGAATAACTTTATCAGCACACACCTTGACCAAACTTTCCATAAGACTTACACTTGGGTAAGAAATAGGACCATGAATGTTGAGGTCAAAAGATTAAAGTCATAGTGACTGCAAGAAGAATGAGACTGTAATCGATGACTACAAATCTCACCTCTATATGCTTTACACATCTGACCTCTATGAGCTTTACTTGTCTCCAGCAGCCACTGTAAACATTGTTTATCATGTAGAAAATAAAATCAACTAAAATGATCTTGACAATGAAATGTTGGTTTGTGTGATAAAGCTTAAAAGACATAATAAACGAATATTCACTTCTATGATATCAAGCAGAGGTACTATAACAAGCTGACAAAAACCGGATTTTATTTTTTTTTTTAAATACAGTACTATCCACTTATGTTGACAAGCCATCTATGTCGACAAAAATACAAAGTCCCAGTCTCATGGTCTGTTATTACTACCAAATATATTATGCTTATGTCAACATCAAGATAAAAATATAACTGTACATGTCGACACAAGCTCACGGTCACAACTTTAAAAGATTCTTTCTTTTTCTTATCGTTTATCTCGACAAGCCAGCAGTTATTGATGTTACCCCCAGGCTTTGATATTACCCCCAGGGCATACATTTGGTCTTCTGAAGTTTGTTTTTGCTGCGACTTCAATATGTAGCACCTGCACCCATTATAAAAACAAGCCAGCTATATCTTTTATAAAAAACTGGCAGCCTTCATCAAAACAAGCCAGCTACAATCTTTTATAGAACACTGCAACCTTCATCAAAACAAGTCAGTTACAATCTTTTATAAAAGCAAAGCACCCTTCATGAAAAAAGCCAGCTAAAATCTTTTATAAAAAAACAACACTTCGTTCATTAAATGAAGTCAGTACCAAATTTGTATAAAGGCAGTGAAATCTGATCAATTGTTGCATTTTCAAAGATTATCGGAGATTGGAACAAATTAACGGTTTTGTACAAGTTGCGTTTTCTGCTGGAAAAAAGTAACTTTATGCTTACAATGGTTAAAAGAGGAGGCTTAAAACACAAATTAAATTTACAATCTCTTGAAACTAAATATCTGACTGTGAAGGAAACTGAAGGTGGGGCATCTCACAAAAATGTGTGTGAAAAATTTTCACTGAAACATAACACTGTCTGGATGACTGAAAGCTGCCGAGTCAATGAAAAAAGACTATCATGAAGGCAACTGTGTTCCCAATAGGAAGAAACAGAAGACTGCTAAATCTGAAGATGTGGAGGAGGCCACAGCAAAATGGTTTCGTGAAACACGCACTACAAATTCTACCGTCCCTATAGATCGTGACATGATTATCGAAAAAGCAAAAGAATTTGCTAAAAAAAAACTTGGTGTGGAGAACTTCACCGCCACAAGTGGTTGGTTCCATTGCTTTAAAGTTCGTCACAACATTGCTTACAAAAGGATTTGTGGATAGTCAAAGTCAGCAGACACATCACAGCTTGAAACCTGGAAAGCCAAACTTAAAGATATCACTCAGAATTATAAACCTGAGGATATATACAATGCAGATGAAACAGCTTTATTTTTTAAGTGCACTCCAGACAAGACTTACTGCATTAATGGTCGACCATGCACTGGTGGGAAGCAGTCAAAAGACCACAATTTCTGTTCTCGTCACATCCAACATGACTGGCAATGACAAAATTGCCTTGCTTGTGGATAATTGTTCAGCGCATCGACATGGACGATCTCCAACATGTCCAGATAATTTTTCTCCCACCTAATACCATGTCACTCATACATCCCATGGGTCAAGGAATCATACAGAATCTAAAACTGAACTATCAAAAACCTCTTGCCCACAAAAAGCTGGCAGTGACTGATCAGCAAGAAGAATTTAAGGAAGATTTGCTTGGGGCTCTGTACAGCTTGAGGAAAGCTTGGGAATTAGTGAAACCTGAGATCTTATAAAACTGCTTTATGCATGCCTTCTTTCCTGAAAACAAGGAATTTTACAGATTGTTCCCATCTGATATCCTATGTAGTCTTGATGAAGAAGGTTTATATGAAGCTATTGGAATTCAAAAAGATGAGTTCGTTAGGATGGCTGTTGAAACAGATGCCACGGAACAGTGCCGAGCAGATGACGAGATTATTGCTTCTGTCAAAATGAAATTCATTTCAACAGAAGGAAACTAAGACAACATACTGGAGAGCGATTCTGTTTATGAGTCTGAAACAATGCCTTTCCCATGTGTTTCATGCAGAGGGGCATTTTCAATGTGTGATGGTCTGACCAGATTTTTTTTCTCAATCAAGCTCATTGGCAATATCAGAAGAAACACATGGACATTTGGAAAAGTTGTAGCATCTCATACAGAGAGAACAACTGTCAAGGCTAATGCAGAAGAAGCTTACATAAAATTCAGAATTATTATTATCCCCCATCTCTGCCCATTATGCTAAAAGGATCTATATTTAATTACCTTAAATTTTAATAAAATTCCATTTTAATTTAATGTATTAAACATGCTATAGATAATTTTAATTACATCAATTACTCTATTCCAGAATTGTGAGTGTTTTACAAAAGTACAAGTTTTATGCTTAATTAATTCAAAACTTGGTGACATTTTTTTTTTCATTTCCCTCTGAGTAACCTCTTTCTCTTGGCAGCCTCATTACGTTTACCTTTGTTGTCTCGGGCAGCCCAAAGTCTAGGCCAGTTTATGTACATGCAGCCACGTGCTGCTGGCCTCTGGGTTGACAGTGGATTGTGCAGTAAAGTACAAAGATAACTCAAACGTAAGTTGTCAATATACAAGTATTTTTCAAACTAGTTAACTTGTCTTTTGCATTCATTTATTTAAATTTTGAATTGTTTATTTTCACAAAGTTTAGATCTTACGCACTGATGAAAAGTTACCCCTTAATGACTTTTTTCAATTACATGTATATGCTAAATTTATATTTTTCCATCCGCACCCCACTCCCACTATAACACTTATCACTCGACAGCCATTTATGTTGACATTATTACCCCAGATCTGAGGATGTTGAGATAAACGGGTAGTACTGTATAATAAAATCAGTGTTCTTAAAGCCTTCTTATGAAGCTGGTTCATCCAAAAGACCAGTTTTTACTGGGTGAAAATCACAGGCTTTGAGTAACCTTAGAAAGACATCCAGTATTACCACTATTAGAAGTAAAGTTCAAGCATCAGTAATTACCTTGATTAGCCACTACATCTAAGTCCTATCACTCAAGCATCAGTAATTAGCTTGATTAGCCACTAAATCTAAGTCCTATCACTCAAGCATCAGTAATCCGCTTGATTAGCCACTAAGTCCTATCACTCACATATCAGTAATTACCTTGATTAGCCACTAAATCTAAGTCCTATCACTCAAGCATCAGTAATTAGCTTGATTAGCCACTACATCTAAGTCCTATCACTCAAGCATCAGTAATTACCTTGATTAGCCACTACATCTAAGTCCTATCACTCAAGCATCAGTAATTAGCTTGATTAGCCACTAAATCTAAGTCCTATCACTCAAGCATCAGTAATTACCTTGATTAGCCACTACACCTAAGTCCTATCACTCACATATCAGTAATTACCTTGATCAGCCACTAAATCTAAGTCCTATCACTCAAGCATCAGCAATTACCTTGATTAGCCACCAAGTCCTATCACAACATACAATTTACAGTCATTACTATGAGAAGTTTAACACTGAATAAATATATTTATTCATGCTTCCAAAATTTACAGGATATAAAAGGTCTTCTGCGTAGGCTAGTATATATATATATATATATATATATATATATATATATATATATATATATATATATATATATATATATATATATATAAGTGTAAATAACCAATCACATGGCAAACAAGTCTTTTCCAAGGCAATGGATCAAAAAGATCGTGTTAGTCAGGGAAATAATAGATATAACAGAAAAACTGACAAACAACAATGCAAAACTGATGTGAAACCAGCCCATGTGTGCACCAGCTTTGCACTTTTGTTTGTCAGTTAACTGAAAATCTTCATGGTAAGGAACTAAACAAAAACAGTATAACCATTCTGGTAAAGCAGTACCCTACTTCCAGGCTATGTATCATCCACATCATTTAAAAGACACCAAAGTGGATGGTATGATAGAAAGACATGTAGCTCCAATACAACTTGGCATCCCACTAAACAAAAATACCTCAGAAGCAGATGTGTTTGGATATATTTTTGTTGTATTTAGTATCTCAGTCCTTATTTTAAAATCCCCATATAACGAAACTTACTCCCAATACTATCACCTTGCTGAACATAAAAACTACCATGTTCTAGAACTTGTCTCTCTTGCACATCTGGATTTACCTGAAGCCTCTCTTTCTCTCCATTATTAGGGTTATACTCCATTTCCACCTCTTCACTGATTGAAGATTCTGGAGACTGCTGCTGGAACTCTTTTGGGTTGGATTTCAGCTGGGGCTCTTGAACGTGATTTTGTTCCATGTCTGTATGTGTCTCCTTTTCCGTATCTTCCTTTCCAAGTGACACTGATTCCTGTGCGACAGCAGAGTTTTGCTTGGATTCAAGACCCTCAAGTTGCCAGGAAGGAAGTACTGGTGTTGATGCTGGAGTAGGTGGAAACTGATGTCTACAATTGAATAATAACTTTGATGGGCAACATTTGAAGCTGACGTACTACAAAATAACAGCAAAGTCTGCATCATATATACTGTCAATATTCACTTATAATCCAACTGCAAATAATATAGACCCTGATATATCATTACATGATAATGCACCAGCAAATCAAGGTCTATGTTGTTTGTTCTACTGATAACTCAACATAAGAGACTTGCCAGCACATCATGTGATGGCAGATCTGAGTCTGTGCAGTTTTCAGTTAGACTCGACTTAAAAGTGAGTATATTTGTTAATGACAGAGATTGACATTATTGTGCACATCATAAGGGTTTCATTGTATCTATTTCACACAAATAAAGACATTGTGAGTCAGAGGTGGGAGGAACAAAGTGACAGATGCATTAAATAATCAAAGACACTGAGAGACAGGTGGGAGGGACTGAATGACAGATGCATTAAATAATCAAAGACATTGAGACACAGGTGGGAGGGACTGAATGACAGATGCATTAAATAATCAAAGACATTGAGACACAGGTAGGAGGGACTGAATGACATGCATTAAAGACACTGAGAGACAGGTGGGAGGGACTGAATGACAATGCATTAAATAAAGACATTGAGAGTTAGAGGGTGGGAGGAACAAAGTGACAGATGCATTAAATAATCAAAGGCACTGAGAGACAGGTGGGAGGGATTGAATGACATGCATTAGATAATCATAGACGCTGAGAGACAGGTGGGAGGGACTGAATAACAGATGCATTAGATAATCAAAAACTATGAGAGACAGGTGGAAGGGACTAAGTGACAGATGCATTAAATAATCAGACACTGAGAGACAGGTGGGAGGGACTAACTGACAGATGCATTAGATAATCAAAGACAATGAGAGAAAGCGGTAGGAGACTGAGTGATAGATTAAAATATTGAAGATAAAGTATGATGAATTTTGTATCTTTTCATATATCGTAAAGATTGTTTATAACATTTCACAGGAACTGGAATTTTTCTAATATCATAACCAAGAAAGATTATATACTAATTTAGTGTTTAAGTTAAGTATGTTTATGTTCATGTCCATGTTGACATATACGTGGATGATGTTGTACATAATGTAATAAACAAGTTTTACCATCCAAAGAAAGGGTCAGCAAACATGTACATGTACCAGCTTGAAACAAAATTGTCAATAGTAATTTTTTTTATAATAATGTGAGATGTTTTCTGTTTTAATAATGGCATGCAAATGCTCATAAAGAATATCTGGTGTGACACTCTGAGCTGGTAAGTACAATATAATGTCAGGTGTGACACTGGGCTTATGGGTTAAAATCTAATATCAGGTGTGACACTCTGGGTTTGGAGGTACAATCTAATGTCAAGCGTTGACACTCTGGGCTTATAGGAACAATCTCAAGTCAGGTGTGACACTCTCGGCTTGCAGGTACAATATAAAGTCAGGTGTGACACTCTGGGCTTGTAGGTACAATCTAATGTCTGCTACACTATTTACAACCTAGCTGGGTCCGGGTACAACTGCTGCTACTAAGTCACTGTCATTCCTTGTCACTTCCAGAAGCAGACAAATTGATCATTCCACTAATTTCATAAACAATACCTTGAATTGTTGGTATCACAGATGTGACAATGTTCCTATCAGAATTAACATAGAGAAATCAACATCCCTGTTACCAGACCCAAAGAGGTGCAATGTGCGCAGAAGCAAGGGGAACATATCATCATCATAGCTATCACTGGTAATAACATCTTTTTGCTCACAAAGCCCAGCCTTAACAAAACAGTTTGTAACACAATCTGTGGATATGCCATGCCGTGCACAATAAATAGACTGATTGAGAAGAATAAATTTATTTTATTCTTTTTTGTTATCTCTGGATCAGAGCACATTGGTACATCAAACTGAAGATGACTCTTCTGACCACAAGAGATTTACCTCAAGCTGTACTCAATTATTCAACATACAGGTATAGAATGATATTTTAAGAATATTTCTAATTCAGTCAAGAAAGCACAAAACAAAAGCATTTTTCATGTTTTAATTGCATTGAACCAGCAAGATTATAATTATGGATTGTGCATGATGTGTGTTTGCCACACTTTTGTTACTTATTGTCATTGTTACACTTGAGCTATTTACCAATTATGAATGAGGTGTAACTGTAATGCCTTTGTTACTGATGCTTGTTATACCTTTGATTTTTAAATTACAACCATTGTTTACCTGGCTTTAGAGTATCTGGTGATATAATTGAACTAATTTTCTCTTACAGTCCACACAAATTAAACACCATAACCTATTAAAAGTGTAACAAAGGAATGTAACAAACCATTCAGAATATACAGTAATTAGGAATCTGTCGGGGGAAATAAAACTGGAATATTCTAACAGAGAAAATGATTCATCCACAAATGCAATAAATAATCTTTACTGTATTCATTTTTTTTAATTTTCAGCATCTATTTGAAAATCACAATCTTGAGTTCAAAAAGAGTGAACAAATTGTCTTATAAGATGGATATGTTGCATGGCATTTCCATTAAATCACCAGCTTTTAAAAGTCTCTATGATATTCAGCTACAAAAAGTTACTAAGAAGCTTCTAACTTCTGCTCACCAGTAAGAATAAATTATCCATAAAAATCCACAAACAAACAACATCACTACAAAAGTACTTGCAATTATCACCAGTGCATGTTTTAAAGCAAACACAAATACATAAAAATGAATCCCTTGATTTAAGAGCAACTATTGCTGGTTTGTTCCATCATTCTCTTGTGAATAGAGAGAGTAAAGTGTTTGTTTTGTCATTATTTTCATATTTTGTATGTCTTCCATCATTTCTTTGATTCTACTTAATTGCATTTCTTGTCTCTTTTTCAGTCCATTATATTCTACAGCAATGTTCCTCTGTCTGAAATCTTGTTCAAACAAGTCAATTTTTCATATTATATGATGCACATAAATTGAACATGTCATGAAATACATCTACACAGGAAGTGGATCAATGACAGAGCAAGAAACAGTCAGAAGCAGGCATATTTCATGCAAAAAGATCAGCTGACTAATTTAACCCAATTTAATGGTTGCAACCATTCACTGAGCCGAGTTGGATAATGTTTGTGCTCGCCCTTTTCTCAAAAGGTTTAAATAGCAGCTTGAATCCAGTTTAGAGTAAACATCTAATGATGTCAAAAATGAGAATCACTTAATGTATCTCAATGTTATAGGTCACATATCTCAAAGTGTTATAGATCACATATCTCAAAGTGTTATAGATCACATTGCAACGGAATTATTTTTGACAGAAATGGTTGAAATCCTTTTTTTTGTCTCTTGTGTTAAAGCAAGCAAAGCCAAAAACTAAGGCTTTGCTATTATAAGGATTTTAAAGTTATCTTTAATAATAAAGATATATAACTTTATTACAAGCTAAAATAAAGTTTAGAAAACTTCTTATGTAAAAACTTTCTGATGCACTCTGTACAGAAGCTTAATCATATCTTTATAAGAATGTCCTTGCCTATAGGAAAAGCAATCTAAATTAACAGTGGAATGGAGGGAGTGGAGTATGAGTGTCACAGAATACTTCATTGATGCTTGTGTAATACAGATATGTGTCCCATGTTTAAATATGTGACTTGGAGTGATGCCTTATCAATCGAAAGAAAAAGTTACCAAACCTACTTATTGCCAACAACAAAGTCAAAATAGTCTAAATTTTAAGTGGTAAAACACTAGTCAGAAAATTTATCCTTTCATTATTTTTTAAATAAATTCTTTTACCACAAATATTGCTCAATAAACAAGGTCAGTAACAAATACTGGCCAGAAAATCACCTAAACAATGAATCGCAACAACCTGATAAAGAAATGATGATGCCCTTTATAAAAGTCTGCTATTTAGCATAGGTTTACAAAGGTCATGATGTCTCCAACTTACCTGTTCAGAAGCAGACCTTTGATTGATGCAAGTTCAGCTTTGATATCTCGAACATACTGGCTGCTCTCAGAAGTTGCAAAATTGTCTGACGTCTGAAAATGGTACTACTAGTACGTCAATTGTCTAATTATGAAAATGAATCAAAAGAAAAAAAAACTAATTACACACATAAAATGTTAAGATTTAAAGTCAAATTCTAAAGCTTGTTATTTTCATTTTTTCTCCATTTATCTGTACAAAGATGATTATTTTGTACCATTCCCGTTATCTGTACAAATGAGATTATTTTGTACCATTCCCTTTATCTATACAAACACAATCATTTTGTAATAATCTGGATCACTTATGAAGATTATTTTCAAAATCTATTATTTTCCTTTCCAAACTGAATTTGCTGGAAATCAGTCATGTTACACTTGCTTTCCATCTCCTCTATATATTTTAATATATTTTGTAATATTTGTAGACCAGTTTCTAGTTCCACTTTCCTGTATACTCTCCATCATTTCAATATTACACTTTTCATAATTTTGTCTTACAATGTTTTTTTTTCTTAAAACAACTTTCCATATTCAGAAAAACTCAAACTGAATCTATGTTTGGTTGCATTTATAAAAAGCGTTGTTGGTATCAATTTCCCCTTGTAATGAGGTGAAGAGCAAACATTTGCAGCGGTAACAATCAAATCATGTAAATGGTGTTTCCTGTTGTTGATGCAGTGATGTATCTTCTATCATATTCCTATCTGTAACACAAGTACAAATCATATTTACAAGTATACAGTGATGCATCTTCTATCATATTCCTGTCTGTAACACAAGTACAAATCATATTTACAAGATTTTAAGCTAAGAATATACTCAAAGGATGTGTGATCAATATGTATACAAAATCTAGGAAGGTATATACAAAGAATATGTGCTGAGTGGCTCTAAACATCTCAAGTCCTTTATGAAAGTAATGTGAAATCAGATCCGCATTAAGCTTTTATAGGCTGTTTCCCCAAACTAATGCCATTTCATAACCACACTGTGCCATTTCCTGGTTTTGAAATGGCATAATTCCGTTTCAAACCATGCCAATTATGAGGAAGAATGGTCAGTATGTTGCTGTTTTGCAGTTGCAAATAGTCACCAAATGGCATGCAAAACTACATCATACACATTTTAGCATGTATTCTATCCATGTCTCAAAAACACTTTATTAGCAGTGCCTTAAGAATTTAAATTAATATTGTCATCACCGTCAGTCTGATAGTATATTACTCTAATTTTCATCACTGTCAGTTTGATAGTGTATTACTCCAGTTTTCATCACTTTCAAAATCACATCCCTACCTGTATATGACTTTCAAAAACACATCCATGCCTGTGTATGACTTTCAATACACAACATTTTCACAAAACACAAGAATACTTATGACAATCATCGTGTCAGAGACACTGACACTAGTGGAAGACTAGTAAATATGTACCACTGTCAATAATAGCAAAATGATAATTGTGTCCAAATTCTGGACATCGTTTGTGAATCATGATAAATACCATCCTGCCTGTCACATCATGAGACAGCATCTGAAACTTCTCCTGCTGTTTGACCATTGTTTCCTGTACAGTGGTCAATGTAGCCTGCATTTTTTCCAGGGTTTGTTGCAGACTTGTCTGAAGAACTGCCACCGAGCTTTCCACTGCTTCTTGTCTAGCACGGGGGCATGGCACACCAAATAACCAGGGCTTCAGGAACTCCTGTTGGAAAATCCATTTCATTTTATACTTCCAAAGTTTGTAATAATAATAATAATAATAATAATAATAATAATAATATAATAATTTCTGATAAAAAATAAAGTGCTATGAATACTATTGTCAATGAAAGTAAGAAATATGTTGAAATCCTCATGCATTAGCATGGTGGGTGATGATATTGTGACTGACCGTCTGTCTGTCCAGAACCAAATTTAAATTCTAAATCACTGTTCAGAAATACCTATAAATCTGCAAATAGTTTGTCCATGTGGTGTACGTCTACATGCTGAGTATCATTTTATTCTTTTCCAGCGGTGGTCAGAGGTAAAAGTACAACAGTTACAATTATAGTGATATCTAAAGAAAAGAAAACCTTTTTCATTTGCAGGCAAAGGCTTTAAACAGGGTTAGAGAAAAGAAGTGACTTCTCCATTGAAATAATCAAAAAAGTATTAAAAACACTGACAGACTGGAGAGGTTGATTTATGTATCTGTGTAGTACTGTTTTACAGCACCACAGCACAAAACTGGCTATATGGTGCCAACTAAACATAAAATTCGAATAATGTAAAAATGAATTGCAAAATATTTTAGGAACATAAAACCTTATAAACATGTAAACATTCAGTACAACAAGATAAAATGTAAAACATAATATGTTAAATTTCTGTACAATGTATACAAAATAACCGAAAAAGGTAACACATGTAAAATCCATAAAACATGCTCTTAAAATTTGTTGCATAAACTGCATTCCCTTAAAATGTTTACAATATTCTGGGGTCATACATCCACACACAGTTTCTGTATGTAGTTCACATCATAATACTGCTGCCAAACGGGGAAAAAATTGAAACACTCAACAAGAATGTGACCAACTGCCATTGGACACTGACATAATATTCACTGATGTCAAGGTTCACTCTTTGGGAGGCATACATGAGTGAAGTAATACTAATTTACATAAGACTTGATGGGAGAACATAACTCCTGAGATACTGATATGTGTGATCCTTTTACTATCATAAACACTGATCTAAAATAAACAGTGGAACAATACAAAAGGAAGATAACTAATATCAGGATTAATCTGAGTTATCTCCCTTGACATATAAAATGACCCTACAAGGTCAGTGGATTTATGCTTCATTTATACAAATTTTAGTCTAATCATGAAGTTTGTTACTATTATTCATATTACAGAAAACATATGGCATAAGGGAACGGACACTGGCAAGGAGGAAACGAATTCCTCCAAGTCAAAAATGGGAGAAGAAACAGCTCAGGCATTACTTGAAATAGAAGTTACTTAAATTTATTTTCAGTTGCAAACAATTTTTTGCCTGGCTACAGCTGTACAAATAACCATTCATGATCTTACCACAGCTGTACAAATTAATGCAAATTTATTTTTCTTTGTTGTATAGAATGAACAGAATGATATTCCTTTAAAAAGAATGACAGTCCTCTTGGAAAAAAAACAACTGTTCATGATACTGATAAAAAGAAGAATCAGCAAACCATGCCAATATCTATTTTGTTAAGAAATAAGCATAAGTGCTTCAAAAATGCAAAAAAGTGTTAAAGAGATTGTCTTGTATTTTTATCAAAGTATTTAGTTCTTTTAATGCTTCTTTTCCTTGACACCTTATTTGAAATTTTGTTATTTTATTTCTGGAAACAGTTCCAATTTTTGTTTGCTATCAATGTATTAAATATCTGCAATACCCAACCTCCAGATCTTGCTGCACATGCCTATTCACAAAGTTTTCCAACAACCTTGTCTTTAGGAATAAAAAAAATGAGAGAGCTAATAGATTTTGTCTTTCAAGTCACCTTGCCGCAAAAAATAAAACATGTACAGCAACGGATGATTATGTAATGGCTTTAGGTAGTGACTTTGTCCTTCAAAACAGCTATCAATGGGACTAATTGTTGGCAACTGATAAGAGAAAACCATATATACCGCAAGGCCCCTAGCATTGAATGTGTTGTATCCAAGTATATTAGGACCATACACTACAGTCATGCATCAAAATGTAGATAAGGTACTTTAGGGATCTTTGATAAAAAAAAGGAATGTGTTAGGGACTATACTGCAAGAGGGCACAACTCAGAAAGCCATTTTTCATTGGATGATGTCTCAAAATCCAGGTGAAAGTGAAATCATCTCATATGTCTGAGAGAAGTTGCTATATGTCTCAGTGGCTCAAAAATGCAATTCTAGTCACTTTTTCAATCACCAGTTTGAAACCTGAAGTATCTTCAGTTTACTTTATAATGAATACTCCCACCTATGACCATTTCTTGAATCTCAGCTTCCAAATATACCATAAAATTCCAAGTCCCCATCCACACTTGCATGAAAATCTAATTACTAATCTAATCATAGGAATTTAAATCAGGTAGTCCACATAATCTGCATCAATTTATTCAATTTAAAATCAGGGAGTCCATATAATCAACACAACATCAATTTCATTCAATTTAAATCATGGAGTCCAAACAATCACCATCAATTTCATTCAATTTGAATCAGGGAGTCCATGTAATCAGCACAGCATCAATTTCATTCAATTTAAATCAGGAAGTCTATATAATTAGCATCAATTTCATTCAATTAAATCATGGAGTCTATATAACCAGCATCAATTTCATTCAATTTAAATCGGAGTCCATATACTCAGTATTAATTTCATTCAATTTAAATCAAGGAGTCCATATAATCAGCATCTACTCAAAAAACAATTTTTTATAGTAAAATATGTTTCTTTGAAAATACTTACCCAATAATAATACCTTAGGAGTACTACCACTATCTCGCAAATCCAGCCCTCCCAGATACTACTCTTAGCTACAGGGAGCTAAAAGTTGTCTGCCAACCCATGTGGTGGTCGGGCAGAGTGATCTCCCCTTACCTATAAGATTAGGCGGCAATGACTAAGGATATACAAGTTATTACTGGAGCGGAAGGCATGCTCCCTATGGATGTAACATGCTGCGAATTTGGGAGGGTGTATGTGTATTATGATTGGGTAAGTATTTTCAAAGAAACATATTTTACTATAAAAATTTGGTTTCTTCTTCGAATACATTACCCAATCATAATACCTTAGGAGAATAGGTAAGAGGTGGAGGGAGGTGCATTCCCTTACCCCAGAGATACCATCTCCGGTCCCCTAAGGTATTGAGACAGCTTCTAGATAACCCAACTGGAAGAGACTCCATCTGTTGGAGCACGGCTTCAAAACGGGAAAGATTTCCATCCCACGCAAATCCAGTGGAAGTCAAGAAGCCATGTCTTGAAGAAACTGTTGATCGACCTGGAAGTGTGACCTGTTGAGCTGTGGAGATATATCCTACAGATCGAATTGGGCCCTTTGAGATGAGAGATCTTGGAGATAAAAGCTAGAGAATGTGGACTCAAATCTCCATCCCACAGCCTGGGTGATGTCAGTTAGAGAACAGTGTCGTTCGAATGCTAAGCTAGTGGTAGCTGCCCTAATGTCATGAGCCGAGATGAGTAAAAAATTCATTTGAGCTGGGATTATTTCCCTGTACACTGAGCGAATAACCCACTTGATCCAGGATGAGATAGTTTGAGCTGATATATTGTTCTGTCCTGATTTCAGAGGACACAACGGTTCTGTTCGATTAAGGTACCACTTCAAAGATCTGACTGGGTCTTGTAAGTGGCCTTCAGTTGATGTATCCAGGTGAGACTGAGGTCTCATGACAAAACCACGGTTACCTGTGGAAGGAAGACGATTCTTGGCATAGAAAAAGGAAGCCGTCATGAGACTGACCCATCTTGTCGGAACTGCAGGTAATTGGGGTCTGCAGACAGGACATATATTTCACTAATTCTGCCTGCCATTCCTGAGACCAATAGGAAGCAGGTCTTGTAGGAAAGGTGCGCCAGAGAAGCCCGTTTGAAAGGGAGTCTTGTTCAGCCAGGTTAATATGAACGATAGGTTCCACTTGGGGCAGAGGGTTAACGTTTTAGGCCATTTATACTCACAAAGTTTGTGAGTAGATTGGATAAGTCCTTGTTTTGTCTGACATCTTCGCGCCCATGATGATGAAAGGTTCAGCTATTGTGGAGCGGTAGCCTTTGATTGTACTCAAGCTAATTTTCTTTCTTCGAAGAGCCAGAGGAAGAAATTAGCTATCTGAGTGTATTGATGCCTGGAGAGGTAAAATATGTTCGGTTGCGCGCCACTGGGTAAAAATGTGTGATTTGCCTTCATACACTTTGAGAGTGGAGGGCCATCATGCCTGAGCAATTCTCTCCACGACTGGTTGCGAGAATTGTTTTGAGTCAGAGGGCCTGTTTGATATGATCCAGTCATGGAATCAGCGGGGTTTGAGGGTAGGCATATGCATTCAGGATGTTCCAATCCAAGGATAGTGTGTCGATTGCCTATGCTCTTGGATCCGGGTCGAGAGAGACAAACAGATCCATCAATGGTTGGTCCCATCGGGTACAGATCTGAGTAAAAACTGAGGGATGAAGAGACCATTCCATCTGAATCAGTTAATTGTTTCATGACAAGTTGGCTAGAACGTTGGGCGTCCCAGTATATGATGAACATGTATGTGGGTTTGTTGTTGATCACACAAGTTTAGAAAGCCCCACACCATGACACACAGGTCTGGGGACTTGGTTCCTCCCTGTTGTTTGAGAATCAGGACTCCCCTGTCAAAGAGGTGCTCCTGCCACCAGTGAAAAGCTTTCACAATGGCCATCATTTCCAGAAGATTGATCATTTGTGGGGAGACCATACACCACTGGCATCCCAAAATGATGGTAGGAGGTGGGCTCCCCAGCACTCTGTGCTGGCGTTGGTACAAATCGTAATCTTGGGCAGTGGCAAGTGCAGAGGTATACCTGCCTTAAGCCAAGAAAGGTTGCTCCAAGGCTGCAGATGGTGCCTCAGTTGTGAGCAGATGGTTAGAGGCTGGTCCAGTGGGCAAACTTTGGGTCTCCATTGAGACAGAAGAAGCATCTGTAATGGGTGCATAAAATGGTGACCTAGGCTGCTGCATTGAATAAATCAAGGAGACGAAGAAATTCCTGTGCTGATAGGGTTCTCCTTAAGAGTAAAGAAGCCACCATGTTGCAGATTTCAATGCCCAATCCTGAGGGAGACAAACCAAGTTTTCCTGCGTATTGAACTCCATACCTAGATGAACAAAATGTTGGGAGGGTACTAGGTTGGATTTGTCCTCGTTGATGAGAAAGCCCAGATTGGTAAGTGATGTGACAAGGGTTGTCTTGATGTAAAAAACAACTGATGTTTTTGAAGGATGTCATCCAGGTAACTTGATTTGCCGCTGTAATGGTCCGGACATGTGCCATGACCTGAACTGGTATACCATATCATTGTAGGCAAACTGCAGGAACTTCCTGGAAGCCTGGTGAATAGGGATATGGAGGTAAGCATCTTTAAAGTCCACACTGATGGCAAAGTCTCCCTCTTGGATGGCATTTAGAATGCGACGTGGTGTTTCCATTGAGAACCAAGGAGCGTGAATGAAGCGATTGAGTGCACTGATGGGGCACAGAGTTTGCCTTTGGAACCAAGAAAAGTCTGGAATAGAATCCTGGAGAAAGAGTGTTTCAAATAAATTCTACCACCTTTTTCCGAAGAAGGTTATCTAATTCCTGCTGTAATGTGTTGGCTTTGAGTGGAACCAATGGGACGTTGGTGAATGCACAAACTCTGGACAGAGGTGGAGGAGTGTGAAACGTGATACAGAGTCCCTTGTGAACCACTTGCCGAGTCCAGGTATTGTTATGGCAAATTTTGTCCCATTTGGCAGCGAAGAATAGAAATCCTCCTTCCAGGATGTCTTGAAAGGGCAGATTGGAGACGGCATCATTTTTAAGGGAGAGGAGGCTGTCGAGGGGAGAAATGCTGAGTCGAATGAAAGGCTCTCCTCTGTGTTTTACACTGAGTGGATCTCCGGTAGGACTGTTTTCTGGATGTTTTTGTCCTAAAGGTGGCTCCAGGATCCCTTTCCTGATTTCCTGTATTATCCCTGTAACGGCGCTCAGCTGGTGGGTATGGGAAATTTATTTCTTTGGTTGCCTGTTTACGAACCTATTCAATGTGGCCATTAAACAAAAGGATGATAAAGGTTGTGTGTGCAGCCTGGCTTTATGGTGGTGCTTTAGGAAGGTGGAAGTTGTGAGTACCAAGTCCGTTCAGCCAATTGTAGATTGGTAGCAACAATGATGGCATTGGCAAAAGTGTGTTGTGCCGCCCTATTTAAAACATGGGCCTTTCATGATACCAACTCCCATGCATGCCCTGTAAAAGTCATAGCGGGAGAAGAGAGGATATGTTCCGCTTGTTGGAAAACTGCCATGGAAACGAAGTCCAGTAGAGAGCCCACAGCAACAATGTTGTGCACTAACTGTTGAGTATCGTCAAAAGCCACTCAGTCCATACGTATGGAGTGCAGTTTAGACATCCCCAAAGCGGCGATATCCCAATCTATTGCTGGGGTTTCCAAGTGAAAGGCTGGTGTGTGACAACAGTAGAAATGCCGACAGAAGTGAGATGGAAGGCGTATTTGTGTAAAGAAAAGTCTGATAATGCTGGGATCCTGCAATTGATGGTGAAGACAGTTCAAAATGTCTGTAACTCTCCCTGACTGTGGTAGTAACTTGAAGACAGGCTCCTCCTTCTTTGTCATAAGATCAACAGAAGCTGGGACTCTAGTCCAGTTTGGTGTTGGTGTAGGGGGAGGTGGGCAAAAAGGCGTGATACTTCCTTAATAGAGGCCCAGAATACTTCATCTTCACATGACATCGTATTGTCCAGAATCAATGACATTTCTTGAGAACAAGCATCACTGTCCTTACAGGTACAAGGTGAGCCTGAAGAGTGATGAGATCTGCCGCCCACAAAACTCATAGTAAGTCCCAAATTTGAAATAGTGACCTCCAGACGGTCACTGAGAATAGAGGCTCTTCCCATGGCAGGCTGTTGGGACACTGGTGATGTGATGTCTGTAGAAGTCTGAGTAGCTAAACAAGGCATCATGCCGGAAGGGTGTCTGGAGGAGGAAAATGTGTTGGAGCAGTCCCTGGGTATGTCAATGTAGATCTGTTTCGATACACTGGGATAGGGGCTGTTGTATGATTGTATGTTGCTGCCAATCCAGATCAGTCGAACATGGTCTAGGCCAGTCGTAACGGAAACAGGCTTTGTGTGTGAGAGGAGTATTGTCCGACTCATAAAGCTTGACCCACGTAACCTGCCTATGAGAGGGAAGAAATGGCTGTTGGTTAAGCTCTGTCCATCGTTGCTCCACAAGAGAAATAGAGTCAAGTCCGATAGGAATCGCCAGTAACAATTGGTCTGGAGGAGGTGACTTGGGTGCTGGGGCAGTTTCTGATCTTGTTGCTTTCTGGTGGTTAATGGCTGAAGGGAGAGAGGTTGAGCAGTCCCCCTTTTCTGCCAAAAATTCCTGTACAGATGAAAGGTCAGCTTGTAGACTGATGACATCATCACCTTTTAAATTCTGCTTCTGTGCTTTGCCATAGTTCAAACCTGTAAGTATAAAGAGCAGAAAAAAAATAAAACATGAGGTGCCTAGCCCTGTCACCTTGTAGGTACTAGCAGTGCAAGCTAAAGCTTAGTGTTGGCACATTAAGTGATAACAGGCAGTCTAAACAAACTGTATGGAGGGTATAATTCTAATAAATATACCACGATATGCCTGCACCTGTCTTGTTTGGCTATCGATACAACGCAGAGCTGACCAAAAGAAAAATTACCTGGAAAAATATGTACTAGCAGACAAATTTTAGCCAATACTACCTTTCGGAGAGGTCAAGGATGTCGTGAACAGGTATAATCACTGAAGCATGATGTCTGGACACTAAGACTGCCTAGGTTAAAGCAGACAAAGTAATAAAGGTTCTATATATAAATAAGTATCCATAATTATGATATACAGATAATACTTCTTGTAGGGAGGCTCAGAGACAGCCTATACAAGTGAAGTATACAAATAGCTCATGGAAGCATGGTGTCAAGGCACTAAAAATGCAGTGCAAAGAACGCCCATCTGTATGTACCAGAAAGAAGGATTTATACAGACAAAAAACTGGGTTCTGAAAGTATAAGAGACTTGCATCCATAATTAATGCAGCTTGGACATATCCAGTGGGGATATAACGGCCACCTGTGCAAGTAACGAAGAGCTCTAAAAATAAGGAATGTATATATATTCATACACCAAATATGAACAAACGTCACTGAAAGTAAGAGAGAAAAGTTGGAAATAAAGATGGAGTATACTTTTCTTGAAGTGAAAGGACTCCTCCAACTGTAGGTATACTTCCAAGATGAAAATGGATGGCAATGTCTCTTGTTGAAAAGAGCATGCAGTGTCACATAAGTGGAAGTAATAACTGGTATATCTTACTCAGTGCCACCTAGTCTTGTAGTTAAGGGGAGATAACTCTGCCCAGCCACCACATGGGTCAGCAGACAACTTTTAGCTCCCTTTAGTTAAAAGTAGTATCTGGGAGAGCTGGATTTACGAGGTAGTGGTAGTACTCCTAAGGTATTATGATCGGGTAATGTATTCGAAGAAGAATGCTATTTTGCAAATCTACTTCCAATTTAAACATATCACTTCTTGAACAAATATTATGTTCCACACCATGTCAAATTTTATGTACAATCATCAGAAAAGCTGTAAAAAAAATAAAAAGATTTTATTTCATTCCCAAATTATTGTATCAAAATTTATATAACTACAAAGTTATGAGAGTGGAAAAATAGTAGTATCTATCACTTCTTGGACTTTCTCCCTCTCATCAAAACATGTACCTGATACAATCGGTGCACTGCATATGTTATTCCTGTGACCATCGTAATTACTGCTAAAACATCTCTTGTACCAGCCCATCTTGAATATATTTTACCTGAAAAAGGGAAATAATTCTTTCTATTTTAAAAGCAAGTACTCTAAGTACCATCATATCACAATAAATACTATGCATTCATGCAAAGTAACAAATCTGGTATGGTTTACATTCCTTCCTGTTGGTCTTGGTACTGAGGCAGTCTGAATGGATGAAGATAAACAAAGTTCCGAGAATACCAATCACCTGTAGCATCAACATAACTTGCATGTGATTGATAATCATGTTCAATTTTTATGATCATAAGAAAATACCAATATTTCTCTAAATACATGTATTAACTATAAATGTTTGAGTCTTTTATTTTTATCCCTTATCAGAGAATTGATTAAAAGCTTTATACAATATTTTGAGAAAAATATCAATTTAGCTTTGAATATCATTTTCTACTAAAATGATTCTGTATTTTTTAAAGTGATACACAGAAGCTGTCAGACAGACTTGGGTTCAATTACTTTTGTCAATTACAATTACAATTATGATGTGCTTGCAGATGTTAATTACAATTTCAATTACTCAGAGTCATGCTGTTGAATTAAAATTACACCATATTGGTGATGCTCAATTACAATTACAAATACAGTGAAATTGTAATTAATTACTCAATTACACCCATGTTGACCGCTCCAGTGGCCTAGTGGTTAGAGCGTCTACCCCGGAGCCAGGAGGTCGCAGGTTTGAACCCTGGCCGAGTCATACCAAAGATGTATAAAAATGGTACTAGCAGCTGCCTCGCTTGGTGCTCAGCATTAAGAGGTTAATGCTTGGACTGGTCAGCCTGGTATAAGGATAATGTGACTGGGTGGGACATGATGCTACATGTCTACGGCATGATGCCCCATTGCCAGACATCACTATAAACTACCACACTGCAGACATCATAGTGATATTACTGAAAAATTGTTAAACCTATGTTTAAAATCCAAATCACACACACACACACACTAATTATGTTGTAACTGAACCCAAGTCTGAATCCCACAGGAGACTAAGCAAAATCATTCATATCCAGTTTTCTTATCTAAAACTTAGCTTTATTGCTTATTCTATATTAATTCTTATATTATTTGCCTAACACCTGGCAATTAATATAAATTTGTATATTTTCTCAATTTTTACAATTTATTTGGAAATGCACATTTATCTTTGCTTTTGTAACTGACTTATAATTGAGCAATTATGCAAATCTAGACATTCAATTACATTTACACCATATCAGTGATGTTCAATTACAATTACAAATACATTGTAATTGTAATTAATTACTCAATTACACCAAAATTACATTGTAACTGAACCCAAGTCAGACTATATCAAGGGAGATAAGAGTTGCTCAGATTAACCACTGTGACCAGTAATTTCCTCTCAGGATTAGAATTTGAGTACTATTGTGTCCCTTTATATATTTTGACTGGTCTTGAAAGGTCAGAAAGGTCATAAGAGCCAAATATGGAAAGTGCCTTAATCATGGAAAAACAAACTATTCTCAGTAAAAGGGTAGACAGCATGCCACAGACTATGAGGAATAAAATCCCTCCAACTCAAAATATCAACAATGATTATTACAGTAAAACCTGTCTTGCAAGACCACCTCTTCTGCCAATAAGAAGTGGTCTCTCAAGACAGATGGTCTCTCATAATAGGTTTGTGTAAGATTACTTTTATTCATGGTCAAAATGCAGCAGGTTTAAGAAGGGCAATATCCACAACTGCTGTACATGCATTTTATTTATTATTCATAGTTCTGTCAAAATGTTGCAATCATTTCATCTAAAGGTGATTTTTTTATAGCAATAAAGATATACATCTATCACAAAACATTTATATTTATATTGTAAGATGATGTGCACATGTACCTTAGCATATAAATTGCGAAATTAATAATTTAATATTTATTTTTAATCCTGTCCATAAGTTAATTTGACATGTCTATAAATTTCAGACTGGTTTCAAATGAAGCATAAAAACTGCAGTTAGTTATGATACCACTTACTCATCTTGTGTTTGATTTCATGGCTTTGGTCAGCTTTAGGTAAATAAGGAACATATATGTACCAATGAATGAAATCAAAAGACAGAATTTGCCCATCCAGAAACAAAACATGTTTATTTAAAGACAAAACGTATACACCTAATTCACCAACAACATAAAGAGATTAACTCAATAAACGAAGGGTGTAACAGGACTTCACCACAGTGAGCAAATGATGACCTGGTGTGAGTTTTAATAACAATAACATCACAAAATAAACAACATGAACCTGTTGCAATGACAATCAAATTTGGAAAATGATTATCACTCATTAATCAAAACCCACATATTACAGATCGACTCCAACCACAAATGACATATTCAACCACTACGATGAAGCCCTTTCAAAAGAGTTCTCATTAGGGCATTATCAGGGCTATACATAAAATAAATACAAGGGGTAAAACAATACACCTGTGCAGTGTATCGATATGATTCACAATACGCAACCTAAGATACGATACATATTGATACACATATGAATTTGATGGTCTTTCTATCTTTGGAAGGTAGGTGGAGCCCTTTCATGTATATTCACATTCTATTCCTATTTCCAGTATGCAGACTACTGACACACATATAGTTATCATATATTTATATGCAATTCTCATTGATGAGAAGATAATAACAATACTTTCAAACAGACTACCTGATGACTGCAGTGAGTTTTATCCAACGTTTTAGGCCATTTAATGGTGGCTCCATTTAACTCCCTTTGTTTTGTACAACATGAATGATTTGAAAACATCTTATTACCAATTTCATGTCTCAGTTACAAGTGGAAGACATTACTAAGTTTTCTTCAAAACAGAAGAAATAATGCAATTTCCTTGTGCAAAGAAAATCTCATCAATAATAAATTTGGGCATAGGGAATAAGGTTGAATACCAACACAATCTATCACATTTTACTTCCAGCAGATGCAAAAGACTGCTGCAGCCATAGGTACTTGTATTTGTTAGTGAAGGAAAACTAATGACTACATCCAGTCCTATTCTACAACTTTTTTAGCTTACACAAGGTTATAAACTTGAGCGGTTTGAAATCTGATCCATAGCTCATTATATGCTAATTATATTTACTCCATCAGCACCTTCATTCACTGGTTAAATATCTCTGCATAAAAAAGAGAAATTCCATATTTGTTCCCCATGTACAATTTAAGGAGAGGTTTTATCTTAAGGGAGACCTCTCTCTTTATCAAAGAAAAAAAGGAGAGGGAAGAAGAAACAGTCATAGGTCAATATTTATATATGTCTGTCTTCCTGCTCCACTTTCTTAGAGCTCTACTGAAATGAACATCTTTGACAGATGTTACCTCTAGTTGTATTAGCATTAATCTGTTAATTATTTATGAGCATAATCTGCTACTTTTCTTTATATCAATATTGTTCTGTGCTTCTTTCAGAAGGGGCATATATATAGCTAAATTTGTCAGCTTGAATATGTTGGGAAACTGATCTTTGTTACTGTTATGTACAATTTTCCTGAGCTCACAGATAATATTTTTTGGATACATCTGGTCCAAAATAGGATTTTTTACTAACATAAACTTCCTTCATTAAATCAGAATTTTACTGACTACTATGCCAAATTTCTTATCTGTTTAAATAATGCTGTATAAGGTTATTTAGTCCGTCAATGCTTGTGCAAACAGAGGTATTAAAATAAATATCTTTACTTCTTAAATTTCATTTTTTTGCCCTTATTTTATTCAATTTATCTTAACCCTGATATGGATACATGTATATGGTTTTGTAGCATATGATCTGCAGGGCGAAATTAATTGATTAAAAAAAATGAAAAAAGCATTTTACTTTTAAAGTGTCTGTATTTTAATTAGGCTCAGTATTTTGCCCTTTGTACATTAAATTTCGAAATACCACTGAAATTGTCATGCCCTCTATTTTTGTCCATCCTGCTTGTACATCTGACTCCTATTTAACACCATTTCGGGCTCAAAATCACTCACTGGTACCTCCATTAACACTTTCCCAGCTCCAATAATTAGATATACTTCATAACTTTAAAAATTATTGTCATCATCACTATCATCAGCAAGTATTTGCCAAACGACATCGTAATGAACTATGCTGGGAAGCAGACATTGAAGTTTACTAGGTAGTCCATATTTTAAACATGCATTTGTAAAACTTTCTTCATGAATGGTTTCAAACCATGCCATAATGCTTATTCCCGGGCACATTGTGTTAATCAAATTCATGTCATGCTTGAAGAACTCAGACGCAGAACAGTTGCTATCTGAAAAACAAGAACAGTTAAATGAAAATTGTATACTTCGCCAAGCACGTTTTCATATGTGGGACTTGCAACGAATTTGCAGGTGTTCTTGCATTTCACTATCTTCAAGCGCATGAATTCGTACAAATTTTGCATGATTTCTGCAATGGCACACCTTAACAGCATCGCTGTGTAAGTACTTGATATATCTAACAACTTTCCCTTGAAGACTCTGTTACTCTGCCAATACTTCCTGTTTGTCATGCAGAGAATAAGACACATTGACTTCTGATTGGCGGTTATTGTTTAACCTGGACCGGAATAAGCAATAACCACAAATGAGAATTCAGTGTAATATATTTCACCATGCAACAAACCGGTGGCATAGCTTTCAAATCGACCAAAGGTGTCATGATACAATTCAAAGTAGAAACTTTGTGTGAAATTGGTTATTAAATGATGAGTAAAGTACTTAATTATACACATTTGCAATGTATGCAGAACATACTTCTTCTGGGTTAAGATAATTAGCATGGAATGGGGGGGGGCAGATTACGAACCACGTCATTTTATGTTATCTTGTAGATGGCAAATGGGTATTCTCAAATAGTCTTTTTTGTTTTCAATAATAAACATGAGTTCCTATGACTGCAAATGCTGTTTCAGATGGATTATAATTTTACAGAATAATAAGGCAACTAATAATAATTATTCATGACCGCTGAAGACAAAAATAACATGCATACAGTAAGTATCGTTTTGTATCGATTCTCCGTCTCTTGTATTGATATTTGTATCGTTTCAGCAAAAGTATTGATGCATCAATATATCAATGAATCGTTTCACCCCTAATAAATACACAATACAAACCTCTGAATTGACAATGTATATCTGGCAGCTCCTTTTAAAGAAGCAAGATCAGCAGGACTTCAATGCTACAATGGCAGTTAGTGACAGCTACATTAGTTTGGTTTACGGTCAGTAAAATACGACAGCTATCTGTATCCGACAGTTAAATTCAACAATTGTTTTATTTGGGATATAGCATAAACACTCATAAATGGTCATGATATTTATCTCTGTTTTTGCAATGCTTCCAAATAAAGCAATGTTGCTTTAGAACAATTTGTACTTTTTCTTCAGACGCTCCTAATGGATTAGATAAAGGTCAGCAGTGTTCGTTTCTTTTTGTGAAATGGTCATTCATAGCAGTATCATAATGCATTTTTTTCTTCAGAAAATTGTTTTCTTATGTCACCTTCTGCTGATGGTCACTGAGAACAATGTATTTATATAATAATATCTATCCATGCATGACAGTTGTGGTCAGATGATCGTTCATAGCATAGGGCACTCAAGACAGGTTTCAATGCAACATCTTTGTCTCCTTCTTTTTCTTTTACTTACAGGCAACAAGAATATATCTATTATCCATGACCTACAATAATAACCATGTAAAGAATTCCGTTGGTTAGAATATTACCAGATGAACAGGTTGAGCTGCATATATTTTTCTGTAAGCTGTGAGGAGAACAACTTTTCTAAATATACCCACCTCTATAATATAGTCACATGCAAAGCAAAATGTAAACACTGCAAGTGAAGGCAGACAAAATATATGCTTCAAACATTAAAAAAATGTTACATCTTTTTAAACAACAAATCTTCCTTAAGTTTTCTGAAAAAAAATCAGTCTTTGTTTGACTAAATTCACGGAAAAAATGGACAAAATTGTTGCAAGTGTGCTATGTCAAGATTAGTGGTCTTTGGTATTAGCTATCAAACTGGAATATCCAAACTGTCAGAATTTGGAAAATGTTCACTAAATATGACATACAAGACAATGAAAACTTCTAAACATCCATATTTTATCAACCTTTTGAAGTGAAGGAAATATCACAAACTGAGTTATCAAGCATTCTGAAAGAACCAACACCAGTTTGATGGGTGCCAGTTGAACAGCAGAATGATCAGAGACCAAAACACTTTAAATCACTTCAAGATGAAGATCTCAGAACAGCAGTACTCAAACTTTACCAAGAAAAACATTCAGTGGGGTTACAATACTGTCACAGGCAGATTCATTCATTCATTAGTCTTGACTTAAATCATATTGCTTTATACTTAATTGGCTCTTAACTGTCATTTTCTTAAGTATATATAATAAAAAAGCAATATGTGTAGATACAGAAGCTAGAAAAATTTCATTTAAATCTTTAACATCATTTTATATAAAAATGAGACTTTATTTATTACTATGCATTGAATAAAATGTAGTTTATCTTAATCTGACTGCACAATAAATTGCAATGAATGTACAAAATGAACAGGGGCCCCGAGTGGCCAAGTGGTCTAAAGCACTCACCATTACGGATCATTGCCATCTCACCTCTGCGTTGGTTCAAGTCTTGGGTTTGGCCAATGTGGGTATGTGAGAAAGCTTGCCAGTAGCTTCTCTTGGGTCAGTGCTTCTTCCCGGGTTTTTCCCAGGTTCTTCCTCCATCATTTATACTGGCAGCCATGTATAGCCTATCTTGTGCTGAAAAATGGTGTTAAACCCTACAACAACAACAACAACAACAACAAAATGAACACTTTCTTTCCTACAACTGCTTTACAAGCAATGTTTGAAAGTTCTGAAAAATATAAGCACACAATCACTGGATAATTTGTGCAATATAAAAATAAAACAAATCTGTGCTACACATACATTGTAGGGAAAGGAAAGATGCATGAATGATTTTTCACAAAAACTAAATATTAAACTTACGAGTATTAAAAATTATACTACCAAGCTAAAAACCACATGAATTGATGGAAACAGAAGAACATTGAGGTAGAGCTAAAGTCAGTTTAGCTTGAAGATATGGCCCAGAAGCTAGCCATATTTTATGCCAAAGCTGCCCAAAAGGTCATCAAACTATGACTGAGGAAGCATTCTAAAGTCCAAGCTGAAGAATATCACAAAACACTTTTAAAAACAATATCAGGGGTGCTATTAATCACTACATTCTGTTTAAATGTAGTTGTTTAATCAATATTGTTACAGATGCCAAGTTTAAGAAAGGACATGTTAAATGTAAAAGTAAATACAAGAAGTGACTTATCATGATTAACTGAACACAAACCTATTATTCTTCAATCAAAATTGATGCAAGATAATCCTATCCCACTCAGATACAGGATTTAGTGATATCTCACCATCCACTATGTTACTTGTGGATTAGAATTCCACACTCAGTTAACACCTAACAGTTTTGAATTCAAGTCTGATGAAGTGGCAGCTGAATATTATTTTGGATAATCAAATTATGCAGAACATCATCAGGGGGATTTAAATGTTAAGGGGGAAAACTCAGTCAAGAAAATGTATGCAACTGCTGGTAAACCATTGAATGATCCCTCAAGACCAAACCAATACCACCCTTGACCTGCACAAAATCTCTTACAAGCACTCTCACACAATACAATGAACTCTATGACAGTTTTCATCACACACTACACATGCCATTTCAATAACTGCACCTTCCAGTGTAATTGCAAGTAAAATTTTGAAGTTCCCAAACAATTTAAGAAATATTTGCTTTTCAAGTTAAGTGCCCTGTGTCAACTGTCTATGATATAATGATGGTATAAAACATGTATCACTTCTGGCTTTTATTATAATTTAATGGCAATACGCAAAGAATAATTACGACTCACAAAATGAAGGTGTGTGTGTGTGTGTGTGTATGTGTGTGTGTGTGTGTGTGTGCAAAAGCATAGCATCTATAACCTTACCTAATGCATCTAAAAGTATTAGTCCACCCTGTTTATAAACACAAAATGGATTTTGTCAAATGAAATTGGATAAGTCATGAGCACAGACAGTGATGAATCTGAAAAAACCACCTTCGGTCTGTCCATGAAAGCATAAATTCTTGCAATAATTTTTATGTCTAAAAGAACTTTACATCTTTATTTTGATTGTTGACCTTCAACTCTAAATACAAATGTCCACTTTGTTAAAATATAAAGTCATGCTAGGATTGTTCAAAACTTTAGATTGGCTACCACTGGCTGAAGTCCTCATCCAATGATGATTTAGTTATTATGATCATGTAGGATATACTCCTGCGCTATAAACAGCTATGTACCAACATCACAAAACTAGTATTCATAAGCTGAATGAAGACTTTTACAAAAATGATACAAACAAAATGACAAAACGAAGGAATAAAATTAACTTAAATCTCAGTTATACATGTTTATTGTTTTTTCTGAGTTTATCGTGCATTATTTGATGTGCGATTTGGCAACTAATATTTAATACCATGAAAAACTCAGAAAAAAAACTATTAATTATATGAACATTTAAGTATGTTTCTTATTTCAAAATATTTGTAATAGTAATGTTGTGTTATAGTAAAGAGACACTGTGCATTTGAACAAGTGTTTACCTTCTGTAACTCTTAGGGGTACTAGTGGGCTCCCAGTACTAGGGTTTTCATCCTGGAGTATTCCTGATCTCTGAATGGACAACTCAATCTCCTCCTTTGTCAAACCTTCAGTAAGTCAAAAATGACACATTACACTTTATTACACTGCACTTAACTCTACTATATATAACTTATAATACTATATTATACACTTGAGTGCACTCCACATAAGATAATAGCCTGAACCTGTTGTGAGAATAATTTCTGTTCAAAAATCTTACTAAAATTATGACTAAAATGACAACTGAAATTTATTCAAGGCTGAGTTTTACAATCTAACCAAATACATGTACTTTTGAATAGTTTTTATCAATTTCTTTCAACCACATATATATTGCAATCTATGCTTTACACAGGTTTAGTGGAACAACTATGTTTTTTTAAGGAAACACACTCAAAAAGATATTCCAGATTATACATTCTTTTATTTCACAATCCACTCAAAACTAATTTCCTCTTCTTTGTAAAATAAACAATTTCCAGTTTGAGTTAAAGTGTCTTCCTGAAAATGCAAAAAAAGTAATCCAAAAGTAATCTTGATGATACAGTAGGTTAAAGTGTAACTGTTTGAAATTAAATTGCCTCAATTAAAAATTCCAGCTTATCAGTTACATGTACAGTTCACACAAAGTGGAATGACCATGTTTCTGAAGAGGGACCAAGAATTACCAGTGAATATGAAAATTCTAAATGCTGAAACTAACTTCAACAATTTCCATCTCAGTGATGATAAATTATATCAAAAAAAAGAAATGCCATTTCAAACTACCCAAACATTTATGAATAACTTCAGTATTAAGTTCATCCATATGAATCAAACAGCTACAAAACTCTGGCTCTGATCCTTGCTTGGTTTCAGTAATTTTTATAATTTCTTCAATACAACTCTCTCAAAATATTCATTGTCAGAAACAGTTACTCTGTCACATACAAGAACATGTGACACAATCAAATTTGTCTAATGCCAGGGAGTCATAACACAAGGATGAATCAAGACATCAGGTTGGAAAAAAAATTAACCATAAAGTGCTTTAAGCGTAGAACAAACAAAACTGACCCTGATCTGTTAGTACATTACACAATGGTAGTTTGGGGTCAATGTTGTTTGCAGGTAGGTCTGACTTATAATTGAGTATATACAGTAATGAATATATTGATAATCATGTCCTTTCTTAAGATCATCAAGAAATACTGATATTCCTTTAAACAAATGTCATTTTAATTGTAAATGTTTTTTAGTCTTTTCATCTCTCTTTCTCTAAAACTGAAAATTTATCTAAACGTTCATAAAATACTCTCATAAAATATTTCAGCAATTACCTTTAACGAGCATTTTCTCCCCAAATAATTCTGTATTGTTTGAAGTGTTACATAGAAACTATCAAAATACATCAAGTAAGATAACCACTCACACTAATCATTTCCTCTTAGGACTAGAACTTGAATTATGTCCATTTACATACCTTGCCTGGCCTTCCAATGTCAAAAGGTCAAAAGAACTACATACTGAAAGCCTCTCATTATTTGAAATACAATCTATTCTTAGTAACATGCCATAGCTTTTAAGGGATGAAATCCCTCCATGCCGAAAATCAATAATCAGATATGATTACAATTGCCCAATGGCAGTAATCAACTCCAGATGATTACAGTTGCCCAATGGCTGTAATCAATGACAGTAATCAATTCCAGATGATTACGGTTGCCCAATGACAGTAATCAATTCCAGATGATTACAGTTGCCCAATGACAGTAATCAATTCCAGATGATTACAGTTGCCCAATGGCAGAAATCAGTTCCAAATGATTACAATTGTCCAATGGCACAGTGTTAACCTGACACAGATGGCAAGGTTTAAAGTTACCTTTTCTTTCCAAAAATGCTTTCTTCTGATGCATAGGACTCTGTTGTACTTTGGGATTCTTAAGGAATTTGACAGCTGTAGCAATCTATGTAATTAGAAAGAGAATGGTGAGGCGAATCCCATGAAAAAGAAAGTATATCATCACATTATTTACATCAATTTATGCATTTTAAAATATATACAAATACAAAAATAAAATGTAAAATCTAAATATGGCTGAAATCTACTTCTTTTTGTGATCACTGGTTTGGTTCTTTTCATCCATCATGCATCATTTATTGTGTGTTGTCCATCAAATTGCTGTTCTGCTCAACAAATTTTAACTTAATTTCACACACATCAAGGTCTTTCAGAGTTGAAAAGGTTAAGATGATCCACCATAAATAATGTGGTAGCCATTACTAAAAATAAGAAACCTTCTGAATAAAATTTTCTTCTCTAAAATCAGAGCAACAATTTTGACTAAATTTAACTGGGAGCATTTTGGAATGAATCCCAAGTTATGAAAATTATGTCAATCTGCCATCAAATATGGTCACCATAAGAAAACTCTTATAAACCTTTAAATTTCTTCTCAAAAGCTACTCAAAATATTTGACTAAACTGAAGGTAAAGACAAAGCATCCTGATATTAGTTTGTATAATATTTTATTACATTAGTTTGTATAATATTTTATTACTTAGTTTGTATAATTTTATTAAATTAGTTTGTATGATATTTTATTACATTAGTTTGTATGATATTTTATTACATTAGTTTGTATAATATTTTATTACATTAATTTGTCCTGAAGGCTATGTACTGAAAGTACCTAAGTCTAAACTAAAATTTCGACTCGTGACAGCATAAAACATTTCTGAGATGTTTTAGGTATTAAGGTTTTAATGTGGGGAGAAACCTGTAGGTCTAGAAATCCTTACTGATGTTTATACAAGTTTTTATTAATCAAAGGAAAAGAGAAATCAAAATCTTACGGGTTTCATGGAGTATTGAAAATGTCCAAAACTAAGGTATAAGCTTGACCATGAGAGTTTGAAGCAGAATTTTACAATTGTTTTGACCTAAGAGTATCTTCTAGGGTTTTTTTGTGTTCTGAAATGAGAAGAAGCCTCAATGGCTCAGATACTAGCATGCTTTACTTGCAGTGACAAGGATCCAAACTGAATGCTGCCAAAACAAGACTGAGTAAGCTGCCATGGCATGTCCCAGGGAAAGGTACTTTGCTCGAATTGCCTTGTCATAATATAGCCTTTTAGGTGTTGATGTTCAGTTAAACACCATGTACACACCAATCAATTAATCAATGAAAAAACAAATACTGTAAAACAGTACGTTATATGCCAGCCCCATCTTTAATAGTTTTGTATCTTGGCAACAGCACAGCATGCCTGTCGTTTTAAAGAACCTGTCCAGCCAAAGAGCTAAAGCTTATTTCCATCCCATAAAAGCAAAGGCATTTCCATACCATAATAGCAATGGCAATCTAAACATTTGGTGCAGTTATGGAGACTACAAGTATTATTTGCCTTGTTTGTGTCACAGTGCCCTTGACCTTCAACCTCATACTCCAACATAAACAGGATTTTTTTCTTCACAAAAGTTGAACAACACAAAGTCTGTCCATGGTACATGGCCTAGAACTAAATTATATTGTGAAGAAATCACATTTTTTTCATTTAAATCACTGTGACATTATAACCATCAAATCAACAAGTTTCTTCCTAATTCCAAGAGAAAGCAATATACAAAGTTTGTTCAAGGTACATGGTCTAAAAGCAAAGATTTTGTTTTTAAAACCAAAACTAAACCAACAGAACACCACATTTAATGGCATGACACATTTCACCTTAGTGCAGGCATACAAAAACTGCCAACTAATTATTTTATAAGTTATGGAAAAAGCCTATGAGTATTGGTATATTAATACCCTATTTCAAAGAATGAAAATCAATGACTGGCTGGAAATAATTACTGGAAAGAAATTAACACACTTTTTCAGACAAAGCTTGTATATGAGTAAATTGCACATGTTATTAGGCTTGGACCTAAAACCAGTTTTATTTGATAGTCATTGCCACAAAGGTACCACTGGATGTAAACTGGGAGATCTCACCTGGCTGGATTTTTATAGCGGGTACCTACACATGAATTTTTGTCTAAAAATTAACATTTGAAAAGTTTCCTCTTTGACAGATCATTCATAAGATGTAAATGTGATCTGCCAATCTTACCATAAAAGTAAAGTAGTTTGCCAAATGTTGGTTTTACTGTCTATGGGAACTGAATTAGTCATCTGTGCCCATATAAGGATCTTAACTGATGGTTTGGTCATGGATTCATGGACTAATTGTAATTTAACCCAATATGTGAACTTTGGTTAAAAGTTTTGGACCACTTATCATGAAACTGGACAGAATGATACTTGTGCAAATCCTTGAACCATATCAAAAGACCATATTGATGTATCCAATCAAATAAGGATAATTACTGGAGGCACTAAAGAATAACAAATGTAAACAATAACTGGACAATAATCACCGACTTAAAGAAACAATAAAAAAGCCTCTCCATCTCATACACAACATTTAATTTTCACATTGGTGTGAGTAAATAATCAATATTTTCAACATTTTGAGAAAAACATCAAATAATGAAACTCCAATATTGATAACTTACAAGAGCTTCTCTATTGCCCTCTGCTGCTGGAAGTACATCACTTGCTTCAACACTCTGAAAATACAAAATTAAGAGTCCAAGAAATGACTTTATAATGACTGCATCAATAAGGCAAGTCTGGCATGTTTAACAAAAATCCAAACTCCTTTTACAGTGCAATTTTAGGATTCAAAGAATTATGTCACCAGGGCTGTACAAACAGGATTGCCTGATGCACCAACTGGTTCATCTCTCTGATGGCCAAGTGCCTACCTGCAAGAGTTAACTCCAGACTATGTGCAATATTTCAAAAACGAAAAAGTCTCCATTTTCTGAAAAATCAACAAATCACCTTTCATCAGGTGCTGTCTTCCTCCACACCAACATTTTTTCTTTTAACCATGTTACTTTTTCATACCATCTGGAATTGAATTTCACCATGTTCCACTATGGCACAGTGAATGTGACTTGACCATATAGAAGAGGAAGGATAAATTTATTTTTTGAGAATGACTTAAAACAATCCATTCACCAAAGCATAGGTAAGTCAGCAAATACTTAGTGTTTTGTTGTTAGAATGTTTCTTAGTTATTGCTGGTGCACTAGACTGGTAATCGGCTGGTTTGTTCACACCCAAGGAAGTGGGAGATTAATTCCTAAAAATATTTAAACTCAAGTGGAATATCATTTTTCCTCAAAATATGAATATGCTAAACAACTTTAAAGTTTTCTAATCAGAATAATAAATTGAGACGAGATGTAAAACATTGCATAACAAGTTGACTTTTTTCAATAACAACCCCCAACCCAAACAAAACAGACAGAACTGTGAAGTAGCTTAAAAGCAGCATTACTACAGATTTTAAAATAATAATAATAATAATAATAATAATAATAATAATAATAATGACTTTATTTAAATAGGGTAACACAATTAGCTGAAGTACTTATCTACCTTGAGGCCCTCATGCAAAGTAATTTATTTATTTTAGCTGCATCTCTGAAGCCACTGGATATATTGGGTTTGGAAGGAAATAGAGTGGGCATTTCTAATCTCAACTGGAATACTATTCCAGAGCAGAGTTCCAGAGTACTGGAAACTTTTTTTGAATAATTCCTTATTTAGTTTGGGAATTTTATACTGTTTGGTAGACATGGTTCACAGGTGAGGAGGATTACCAGGTAGCCTATACTGGAATAGTGACTGTAAATATTCAGGAGCACTATTACTGATATCCTGTATATTAATTTGGCTTTTCTCAACCGGATTTGGTCTTTAATAGGTAATATTTTTAACTTACCAGCTAAATTTTCCTTGCCTTCTTTCTGTATTGATATTAGCCCAAATGCTCTTTTTTTTTTTGAAGTTGTGCCAGCTTTGCAATGTTTTCTTCAATTTGAATTACCCCATACTGTATTAGTCTAAAAAAGGTTGTATGTAACTGTTATAAAATAGTCTTCTGTGCCTTTCAAGGAGACAATATCTTATCCTACTGAGATGCCACAATTAACTTTTTTACTGATATGTTTGATATGTTCAGTCCATAATAGGTTATTATCTACCAAAACACCAAGTAGGCTATCATGACAGACCATTTGCAAAAATTTTATCCTTCCATTTCAGACACAGTTTAACACTATCAAGATTTGAGGGTTTCTTTGCCATGTTGAGATAAGTAATATTTTAGTTTTACCAGTATTTACCACCATGCCATTGCATGTGCACCAGCTGTCCAGTTTGTTTAGGGCATCCTGTAAAGAAATTTCCAGTTCATGCTTTGTGTTTTGGATGTCTGACAATGTTGTGTCATCTGCATAGAGATCTGCAGATGATATTGAGTCCCTTAATAAAAGTGGTAGGTCATTAATAAATAATATAAATAGTAATGGACATAGAATTGACCCTTGTGGTACTCCTATCTAATTATTCCAGGTTCAGACAGAATATTATTTATATAAACATGTTGTGTTCTCTCACATAAGTATGAAGTAAACCATCTAACTGTGCTTTCATCACATTGGTAAATTTTCAGTTTCTTCAAAAGTATTTCATGATCCACCATGTCAAAAGCTTTCCTGAAATCTACAAATACAGATCTTATTATTCTACCTTGATCAAGTGCTTGAAGCCATTTATCAGTTAGCGAGATCAAGGCAGTCTCACATGAATGTTTCTGTCTAAAGCCTGATTGATTAGGGTGTAACAGCAAGTGTTTGGTTAAATATGACATGAACGAGTCATGGACATGTTTTTCAATCAATTTTGACAAGTTTGGTAGTATTGAGATTGGCCAGTAGCTATCAGCATCATCCTTAGAACCAGATTTGTGAACAGGAATTACTTTTTCAGTTTTCCATAGTCTGGGGGCAGATGATGTTGCAATACTTAAATTGGTTATGAATGTTATGCTGTCTGAAATAGCAGAGGCAGAAGATTTAATGAGTCATGGACCAATCTGATCAAGTCCTGTAGCATTCTTGGTATCAAGTTCACTTATACTGGTGGGATAGAAAAACATACCTCCTTACGGATTTTGCTGCTGCAGAACTTTTTCAGTTCATTAAAATTGTTTTCTATGACTGGTTCTTTTAACTTTGTGGTAATGTTGGTGAAAAAATCATTTGAAAACATTTGTAATGTCAGTGGCATCAGTGACTATGGTGTCATTTACCAGAAGTGAGTGAATTTTATTTGTCTGATCTTTGTGTGTTCCTCCAATGAGTTCATCGAAGACTTTCCAAATGGAGTTTGTGTTGCTCTTTCTGTTTTCAAGCAATGATTGATAATAATTTTTTTTAGCTTTTTTAATCATACTTGTTATTTTATTTCTCCATACTTTATATTGTGCATGGTTTCCCATAGCCTTGAATTGGTCTCGTGTTTTCACAGTGTCTAGGATTTCAGTAGTAAGCCAATTAGGTTGGATTTCATTCTTTACTCAATGTACTTTCAGTGGTGCATGCTTAGAGACTACATCCATAAATAAGTCAGTCCACACCCTCAGAGCTTCATCAATGTCATCTAAATTTTGGATTATATTCCATGGAACTTTATATAGGTCATCGAGAAATTTGTTCTTCATTAAAATTTTTGAACGATCTGTAAGTGATAGTTTTGTGTGTACTTTTCATATTTCTCATGCATTTAACCTTTCTTGTCAAAAAAGTAGGATAGTGGTCACTAAGACCAACATTCGGTACATTAACACAAGCCACATTGTCTGGTAGGTTGGTACAAATGTGATCAATAAGAGTGCTTGATATTTCTGTTACCCTTGTGGACTCATTTACAAGCTGGACTAGGCCTAATGATTCAATAAATTCCATCCAGTTGTTCCTTATTTGGAACGTGACTTTGAACCATAAATAAAATAAACTATTATAACTTCTGTAAACCAGGGATTTACAAATCCACTTGCTCACTTCCTGGGACAAGGTCAAATTCGGCCCAGGTAAGCTCAGGTTTCCAAGCTACTTGCTTGCAGTCAAGTCCAAAAGCTTCTGACGTGGAAAGAAAGGAGTTGTGTTCTGTTCATAATGCTTTATGTCCTGCAAGTTTCATACGCTGTGATCCTGCCACAGTACATCACCTTTATTTACAGTTTATATGTCCTGCTTTCTTAGAACTGTCCCAAGTTTCTTTCATGTATCTTATGTCATTTCCATTTTGTAGTCAATATCAAGGTCAGTCATGCATTTTCTTGCACAGACAAGATAATGTGAATATTTACTATTTAAAGTTTTGACAAATAAGGAATAAATATTTATATTTTAACTAATCAGTTACATTAAAATAATATGTGTATGCATATGGGATTCACTGACTTTCAGATCCTAGCCTTGGCCTGTTCAAGAGCTTGCAGACTCAAAACAATCCGCTTGTCAAATATTGTTTTGAGTGATGTCTCTGATTTGAAGGGGAGTAGGTAGTAATTTTTAATAACTCATTAGATTTCTTTCACAGGTATTTTTGGAAATAAAAGGCACTCATCTCTAATGGTTAACCACCAAAAAACATTTTGTTCAAGCATGATCAACATACTGGAAATGTAGCACTGTTTACTGTTTATGATCTGTTGTTTATGTGATAGCTACAGCTGACCAATACATACATACTTCCTGGCAAACAATTAAAAATGGATAAAAATAACTGCTCTCAATCTCAAGTCAGCTTGTCAAATATCTTGATGCAAGTCCCCAATTTCAAGGTGACTAGATGATAACTGTTAAGTAAATGGATAAAATAAAAGTGTTCACAAATACTTCAGTTACGAGTATAAAGAACTCATTATAATCAGATTCGATTATCACTGGTGTAGTTTATGGGATGAGTCTGCTATTTTATCAAGGCAAAAAAACAGAAACCTGATAGAGATTCTAGCTCTAATGAACCTGACTTCAAGAAACATAACCAGCAAGATACTATGAAATGTGCAAGAAAGTTCCAACCATCATGGATTAATGAGTATCCCTGGCTATAATATTCTTATCGGTTGTTTAATTTTTCAGTTTTAGGTCTTTTACCCAAACATCTCTCTTTCTCTCTCACTTAAAAATTTAGCTATTTCCAGACACTTTTGATACCCATTCATATATTTGTCTATATACATGTACATGTCTGTTTTGTTCTTCTAACTGTATCTACATTCTAACCAGTCATTTGACCTTTGACCACAAAAACTTGAACTACAATGAAAATGTCAAGTGTCGGACTGATATCTCAGTAGTCCTTAGTTTTTAATAGTCATGAGCTCATAGCTGGGATTGTTCATTATTTGTGGACCAAACTGATGTTAAAAATTTCTTGTCTTACGCTGAATAAAGAGAAGCACTTAGACAGTAAATTCTTATTGGATGATACACTGATTAAAACATCAAAATTTTTATATGTTTCACTGATTTAAGCAAATTAATCACACAAAAAACCCACAATGTTTGTCCACTTACCTCTGACAACTGGCTTCACGAGCCACCGTATTTTTCTGTTTTGTCAAACTGATTATAATTTATAGGCAATCAAACAAACACTGATATATAATCAGAAAGTTAATCCAGTGAAGTCATATTTGATTCCAAATGTTTCACTAATTGAAGCAAGTTAATCACCAATAAAATACAATTAAAGTTTGTCCACTTACCTCTGACAACTGGTTTTGCAAGTCATCACATTTTCTACTGTTTGACAAGTTAGTGTCATGTATATTTAATTTAGATTGTGTTCTTGACCTTTGTGATTGAGGGTTGTGCCTTTCTTGATTTTGTCAAGCTTCTAATAAGTAAACAAGATAATTACTAAAGTTTTTGTTCAAGGCCTAACCTCTTTTCAAACTAAGAATGTACTGGAAGTGAAAATGCTGAAAATTTGGTGGCACTTTTCACTGGAAATTTGGGAATTCCAGACCAATCTACCGTGTTGCAGATGAAGTGGGATTTGTATATAAAAAGATTTGGTAAACAATTATTCATTCCTATTTCATATCAGTCTTTGGAATCTATGATCAGAGTTTGCAGTTGAATTCAAATATAATCTGAGAGGAATTATTTAAATTATTCACTGGAATTACAAAGTGCTCGTTGATTTTTGGGGGGAATAAACACTACTTTGGGATTATTGAGGACTTATTAAAAGACATTCTGGATTGTATCATTATGGTACACCAGGACATTCAAAGAATATTTAAATTCATTCAGAACATTCTATACTTTTGGACTTGTGATAGAACATTTAGGATTATTTGGGGATTTAATTCACAATACTGAGTCTTTTGAATTTTCACTTTGTATTCTAAGGAGATAAATTATTTGTTGGTATTGCTTCTTTCTGTTATATACCACAGAGTCATAATAGTACAATTTATTCCCTCTTCCTCTATCATAAACATCAAATATAATCTCTAAAAATCAAACCTTGATCCAATTATCAACACCTGAGTGTGGCATTCTTGGCTGATAGAGTGTAAACAGTTATTATGTTGATCACTGGCACATATACTAAATGTCACGGAGAGTTCACTCTACATAGGAAATTATGCATATCATAAGTAATTATACATGAGTAATTAAGACTGATGCCTCCATCCCAAATCAACAAGCATCATAAAAAAGCACAGGTTGGGATTTCGATGTCTCAAGAGCCAAACTTCAAATTTAAATTCCAAGCATCAAAACCCAAGGGTACAGATCTGTTGAGAACCCTGTACATGTACAATAGAACCTGCCTTGAAAGAGCACCTCTTGTGCCAAACATTTATGGTCTCTGAAGACAGGTGGTCTCTCATAACAGGTCACAATGTCATATAATCAATAAATCTGTGCATTGAGAATATGGTCTCTCAAGACAGGTGGTCTCACATAGCAGTTGTCTTTCAAGACAGGTTTTACTGTATTATTTACATATATTTCTTTATAATTATAATTACTGGCAAAAGGTTTTAAACAAATATAAAAAGAAAACAAAAATTAAAATAAACATAACGTGATTTTCTTAAATTATTCCAGATTTTATTTATTTTTTTTACTCCTGTTGGGATATTATCTTTTGGGCAAGCTCAAATTTCCCAAGGGCAAGTTATATTTTCCAGTCAAATCCTGGTAAGCTGATGTGAAATCTTGTCTCTTTTACTTTCCCAATGCCACTTTATAGGTGACTGCCAAACAACAAAGAGAAGAAACTTATTCTATGTTGGATTATTTAAACATTACAAAATTAGCTATTATTCTGACAAATGTTCATCTACAATATAAAAATGAATAAATATAAGTGCAAAACTAGAAATAGCTGAACATGTAAAAATACTTCACACATAATATAACAGATACCATATACTAATACACTATATAACAGTCCATGATCTAGTAACTAATAATTAAAGAATAGTCATCCCCAAATAATTACAAGTGCTATCCTTTAAGTAAAATATTGGTCAGGAATGTCACTTCTTCAAAGTCACTTATCCAGGACAAGTGGATACAAAAATATTTGTACAGCCATGGTATGGATTCCATTTTAACTGCAGCCATTGTAGCAGCAGATATCTTGCAAGTTTCATTCAGTCTGCAAAGTGCAGATGACATATTTTATCCTGTACATTAGTCTGTATCTAGCCAATGTACATCATCATGGATGCTCCAGCTAAATAAAATTAAGGATTGAGTGTCTATGCTGGGCTCAAATGTTTGGGTAAAGTGACTTGTCTCCTCCACTTGAATCAGGCAAAGTGGTTGCAAAATATGGAAAAGTGTTGGTAGTCAAAAATTTAGAATGTTTACATGACTTAATACAGCCACTTTATTAAGCTTTCAAGTTAAATAATATAAAAATGCTTATTATTATTAGTATTAGTTTCTTAGTTTGATTTAATAACATCATTGTACCGCTTTATTATTGGTTTCTATCATGAGCACTGTAGATGCGCATGGCGTCTCATGTAGACTTTTTCCAAATTGACAGAGTTTGCAGAGGCAATGAGAGAATGGTTTGATATGTCATCATGTTTGAAGGGATGAAATTATACTGAAATAATTGTGCCTGGTAATTCATTTATGAAAATGAATGCAAAATATCATGAAATGGGTCAGACCCATTACTTATTTAAATTGGGACAAATCACTACAAATAACTGAAAAAGACTTTTAAAAAAATAAAACAAAACTAAAATGTAACATGTTTATGGCTTATGTGAACACAATAAATTTCATCAGTTTGTACTTGATATATGTATTTATTAATTTTAATGTTCAGTGGATTAAGACTATGATCCAATTAGTCAATGACTGAAGTAATATCTCTTTACTTTTAAAACTAAATATAACAATACAGCTCTGAAAACTGTTATCAGAGCTATAACAACATAAAACCAGCTTAACTGACTGATGATGAATTTCAAACCATTATTTGATTCCTGAATGATATTTTAACAGGCTTTATCAAAGGTACTGGTTGACAACATCTGAAGAAAAAAAATGTTTTGAATTGCATTGATAATCTGATAATACTTAAAAAATTGTATTCTTTACACCCACACACCTAAAAACCTGACTGCCAACCTTTTCTTTCTCATATATCTCTGTATATGATTTTTAATATTTTTATCCTTTTATTCATATGGTCTGACACTTTGTTTTAGTAATCTAAAGCAAGTTTGAAAGACTGGTGCCTAAGCTCATCTGTCTATGAAGAAATTTTATTCATCAAATTTTTTTAAAAATATTTCTCTGAGTATCTTTCAGATTCCTGTTTGTTTCTTTTCGGTTTCTTTTTGGATCATTTTCCTTGATAATCGGAATGCAGACACTGCTTCTCAATTGGACTTTGACCCCATCCCGAAGTAGCCTACGTGTTACCTGTGGCGAATAAATGTGACAAGTCTAAAGAACCCATTTATATAAAAATATATAAAATTTTGAATGACGTTTCTAAATAAATGTACACTTAATTCTTTTACAAAGGCCAATATCAGACGACTGGATATTTGTTTACACAAACGGAAACATATTTCTTATCGAAATTAGGTGATTCCAGCTATATTTTCTTGTTGAAATATTATTCGTATTATAACTTTAGGCTAAGTTGGTAAGCAAGTAAATTACAATGCGTCTGTTATTATTAAAGCAAGCTATACTATTTTGCAATAGAAGTTTAAATTCTTTTCTCTCGGAACAGCGTTACCTTCCCAGCCATTTTGAAATGTTTACCTATTCTGTTTAAAACAAGTGCACTGATTGGTCCACCCATATAAGTAACCAATGAAACTTATTTTAATATTTACTCTCAATTTAATTTTCCAATCCGCACCGTCACAGCTCAATAACAATAAAACTCTGTGAAAATTATGGAGTTTCGCGCTGTCAGGTGAACGTGTATCCACACCACCAGGTAGGTTTGACTTTTTGTTTTGATAAAATACGCTAAATTGATGTGCTGCAGTGATTAATTAAGAGAAAATAGATTCAGATACAATATACCCCACTATATCTATTATCTTGCAAGGAACCTTGAGTTGCGTGAACTAAGAACTTTAACCTGGAACAGTCTGTTCAGAATCATCTTACTGAAAGGCATCTGTAAAGTATTTCTGTAAGGTTGATCATCATACCAAATAATGTATTTCATCATACCACACCATGTATTTTGGCCACATGATTTCAAATGACTTGGCAATAATTTGGTCTCACAGTGTAAGACGTCGACTCTCTAATGTGGGGGGGGGGGAGTCAGCATCATTCAGACTGAACGGTCGATGCTATATAGCATGCGCCCGCCAAAATCGGAACTAGAGGCCAATTTTTCAAGAATAGCTGACTGAGCTGCAACCCGTAATGACACTGTCACACGGATTATTGTACAAGTCAAGTCCTACAGTGTTAAACAACTCCCCCCCCCCCCAACAAAAAAAAAAACAAGGTTGGCATCTGGTTCTACAATGTAAAACGTGTCATGTGCTACTTCCGTTTTGGTGCTATGTCTTACTGTCTAAATAACAGCCTTGTATAGCGTGTTCCCAAGTTGACTGACAGGAGAACAAGAGGTGAATTTTTTTAGGAATATATCATTCACTTGGTAGCCCATATTGTCCACAAATTTAATTTAATTGATCATTCTTACTTTGCTCCCTTTATCATGATGGAATCAAAATCTGACACTAGCAAATGGACACATTTTCATGTTCTGTTTAGCTGGTTTTGAGTTGATGGAAGCTGGGAATGCCAAAATTGGATTAGGTTTAAGAACGTTTCTTTAACGAAATGAATAAAAATATACTAATATTGAAAAAAATGTTCAGATAGCTTTGTTTTGTTCAAGATACTTATCATCCTTTTAATGAATTTTGGCATTCCCTGCGTACGTCGCATTCCAACCAACTGAAATATGGGTCAGTGGAACTTGAAAATACGTCTATTTACTGGTGTGAGAAATTGAATTTTTTTATAAAAGAACAACATCAGGGTAAGTCCACCTAAATCAATATGACTTTAATTTGTGAAACGCTTCCGTATTTGCTGCCAAGTGTGTGACATATTTTAAAAAATTTGGTCTCTCATTCCGATGTCAGTCAGCACCTGAACATGATGCACAGTGCCATTATTTAAGATGTAGCACCAAAAACAAATATCATGTGATACATCTTATGTTGAAGGATTAGGGAGGTGTCTTACGTTGTGTGACTATAGTCCTGTAGGTCATGTAGGCATTCAGTACTGACTATTTCAGTAATGGTTTTTCAGAATTTTAATACCATTAAATGATGATTATTCACATTATTTGGATCCTCATATATCCATATTCTTTTGGAAGGTCATTATTTACAAACATCCAAACCTACCTATGGCAAAAATCAGTGTATACCTGGGTATAATCAGGTTTGAAGTTATAAATCAATAAATGAACTGAGTTCTGTGCATCTTTTATCTCATTTGTGTTTTTTGTCTTTTAAATCAGTACAAACAAACGGGGAGGTATATTCAGACTATAGATTCTGATAAAGCCATCATAAAATGTGTTTCTGGTCTCCTGAATGACCCTTGTTTTTGGGAATGACCCTAGCACCTCCCCTCATAAAAAATATAAATACTGTATAGGAAATTCCAAAACATTGATTTGTGCATCTAATTGAGTCAGTTTTGCCCAGTATTTGAAGCACTTAGTTCATGATATGCACTAATTATATTATATTATATTATATATATATATATATATATATATATATATATATAGTGTTTTAAAATAATCCTACCTACCTGCCTACCTTAATTTTGAAACCAGTGCATTAGGAAATACATACTTTTTGTGTCAATCTCGGTACAGGTTGCCAACTATGTGAAATACTCTTGAATATTTAGACCCTGGTTCTGAAGTTCAACTCCCATCATGCATATCAGGGTTGATATTGGACTGTGCTGAATGAAGCAATACCTATGCATTGTAAGGAATTGTAAATATGGTAGTAGGTAGGTTACATTATGGTATTCTCCCGTCTTCTATTTTGTGTAGTGTAATAAACTCACAGTTCTTAAGAGAACAGATCTTTAATTACATCATAACAATAACATTTGTTTTTCCAATCTCAACGTCCACCTCTGTAGAGGTGGGAGTAGACAATAAACTTATGTATGCCATTATATCATTCAGTTATGCACACAGTAACATTAGTACAACTAGTCCTTCAGTCTTTGATGGATTGCCTCGAAACTTAAATATGATCATCACCAGGAGATGAGCTTGTTGACAAATCACTTTGCCCCCACAAGTTTTGTTAGTTTTTATTGTGTGCTGTAGTGTAATGCAGTGTTTCACACAATTAGTAATGTAATGCATTGTTTCACACAATTAATAATGTAATGCAGTGTTTCACACAATGGTAGTGTAATGCAGTGTTTCTCACAATTAGTAATGTAATGAAGTGTTCACACATTCAGTAATGTATAGCAGTGTTTCACAATTGTAGTGTAATGCAGTGTTTCACACAATTAGTAATGTAATGCAGTGTTTCACACAATAGTAGTGTAATGAAGTGTTTCACACAATTAGTAGGTTAATGCATTTTCACACAATAGTAGTATAGTGAAGTGTTTCAGACAATTAGTAATGTAATGAAGTGTTTCACACAGTTAGTCATGTAATGCAGTGTTTCACACTGTTAGTAATGTAATGCAGTGTTTCACACAATTAGTCATGTAATGCAGTGTTTCACACAGTTAGTAATGTAATGCAGTGTTTTACACAGTAGTAATGTTATAAAGTGTTTCACACAATTAGTAATGTCATGGAGTGTTTCACACAATAGTAGTGTAATGCAGTGTTTTACACAATTAGTAATGTAATGCAGTGTTTCACACAATAGTAGTGTAATGCAGTGTTTCACAGAATTAGTAATGTAATAAGTATTTCACACAATAGTCATGTAATGAAGTGTTTCACACAATTAGTGTAATGCATTTTTCACACAGTTAGTAATGTAATGAAGTGTTTCATGCAGTTAGTAACGTAATGAAGTGTTTCACACAATAGTAGTGTAATGCAGTATTTCACACAATTAGTAATGTAATGAAGTGTTTCACACAGTAGTACTGTAATGCATTGTTTCACAATTAGTAGTGTAATGCAGTGTTTCACACAATAATGTAATGAAGTGTTTCACACGATTAGTAGTGTAATGCAGTGTTTCCCACAATTAGTAATGTAATGCAGTGTTTCACACAGTAGTAGAGTAATGCAGTGGTTCACACAGTTAGTCGTGTAATGGAGTGTTTCACGCAATAGTAGTGTAATGCAGTGTTTCACACAATTAGTGTAATGCATTTTTCACACAATTAGTAATGTAATGCAGTGTTTCATACAATAATAGTGTAATGCTTTGTTTCACACAATTAGTAATGTAATGAAGCGTTTCACACAGTTAGTAGTGTAATGCAGTGTTTCACACAGTAATGTAATGAAGTGTTTCACACAGTAGTGTAATGCAGTGTTTCACACAATTAGTAGTGTAATGCAGTGTTTCACACAATTAGTAATGTAATGAAGTGTTTCACACAATAGTGGTGTAATGCAGTGTTTCACACAATTAATAGTGTAATACAGTGTTTCACACAGTAGTGTAATGCAGTGTTTCACACAACTAGTAGTGTAATGCATTTTTCACAAAATTAGTAATGTAATGCAGTGTTTCACACAAAAATAGTGTAATGCTGTGTTTCACACAGTAATGTAATTATTTCACACAATTAGCAATGTAATGCAGTGTTTCGTTCAATTAGTACTGTAACGCAGTGTTCGCACATTAGTAGTGTAATGCACTGTTTCACACAATTATCTCTAGTTAACTGGACCTGCAGTAATTGATGGATTTGCATGACACTTAGTAAATATTATGGAATCAGCTGATAATGCACATATCACAAATCAGTCTGTTCCTGAAATTTTTATTAGAGTTATTTCCATTGTCATATAGCTAAAAGCAAAATATGACAGAATCTAGACTCATAAATTTCAGTGGATCACAATGAAATGTGGGAGAAGATATGACCATCATCAAAAGATGTGCATATCACCAAATCGGGAGGGGGGGAGGTGAGAAACTGACAAAAAATTAACTAACATTTCTCTTTGTTAATGTATTCATTTTTTTTTTTTTTACCCATAAGTATGTACCATGCTATATTAAATATTAACCATTCAATTTTTAGAGTGGGAGGTAGGAATTATATTTTTTTTAGAATTTATGGTTTTCAGAAGCTTGAAATAATGTTTTAGTCTGTATTGTATAAAAAAAACAACTGTATTGATTATATTAGTTGAAGAAATAAATTGTCATGAGGTAGTAGAAAGAATTTTGGTTCTAAAGAAAATCCCAGGTCCACCCCTCATTCTCCAACCCCACTCCTGAAAATTCAGTGGTTGGTCTGTTATAGGTACTACAGATAGAATTCATTACAATGTATAATAGAATCCATACACAGATAGAATTCATTACAATGTATAATAGAATCCATACACAGATAGAATTCATTACAATGTATAATAGAATCCATACACATTTGAAGTCATATGTCCAAAATACACGGTGTAATAATGTACTGTATTTCTAATAAATTCTCTTACATGAATTTTTTTTTCTTCACAGTTTGAAAAATAATGTGTAAAATAAAAATGAATTATCACTTTGGGGAATGGATTGTGTACACAAAAATAAAGGACCAGACAAGTTTGGACTCCAGAATATCTACATGATTAATTATGAATATTATATTTATTGGACATAATTGCACCAAAGCATGCAGTAAAGAAAGAAAGATTGAAAATTTATAAAGCACATGTCCCCAAAACTAATTCAAAATAAATACATTGATTAGTAGACATTGTTAATTTTTTGTAAGCGTTAGACCTAAGATAAAAGGTGGGGTAGTATGTTTTCTCTGAAGAGAACATGATTTAATCTTGGATATTTACAATATTTATACCCATACAAATATAGTATGCTAATTTAAGCTGGAATTTAAGTATTTACTGGAAGAAAAAAATTGGTACTCCAAGCTAAAGTTCAATAGATCCTGATTCCATTGTTATTTTCAATTAAAATGGCCTTTAATTTAATTAACAAAAGGTTTGTGTGTAAAGAATCATCATGTCTGGTGAAAAAAGGTACTAACTCGTGCAGTTTTTTGTTATTATTATTTTTTATTAAACATTTTTAATTTTTTGTATGTGACAGATTTTATAGATGCACTGTTTGCATTTATTACCAATACAGTAGTGTCAAGAACACCTTTTAGTATATTAATATATTTTGGTCATCTTAATCTCATTAACCATGAATATTAGACCAAGGCAAATCACAACCATAGACTTTTAAACCATGAATATTAGACCAAGGCAAATCACAACCATAGACTTTTAAACCATGAATATTAGACCAAGGCAAATCACAACCATAGACTTTTAAACCATGAATATTACACCAAGGCAAATCACAAGCATAGACTTTTAAACCATGAATATTACACCAAGGCAAATCACAAGCATAGACTTTTAAACCATGAATATTAGATCAAGGCAAATCACAAGCATAGACTTTTAAACCATGAATATTAGATCAAGGCAAATCACAAGCATAGACTTTTAAACCATGAATATTAGACCAAGGCAAATCACAAGCAAAGACTTTTAAACCATGAATATTAGACCAAGGCAAATCACAACCATAGACTTTTAAACCATGAATATTAGACCAAGGCAAGTCACAACCATAGACTTTTAAACCATGAATATTAGATCAAGGGAAATCACAAGCATAGACTTTTAAACCATGAATATTAGACCAAGGTAAATCACAGTCATAGACTTTTAAACCATGAATATTAGATCAAGGCAAATCACAACCATAGACTTTTAAATCATGAATATTAGATCAAGGCAAATCACAAGCATAGACTTTTAAACCATGAATATTAGACCAAAGCAAATCACAAGCAAAGACTTTTAAACCATGAATATTAGACCAAGGCAAATCACAACCATAGACTTTTAAACCATGAATATTAGACCAAGGCAAATCACAACAGTAGACTTTTAAACCATGAATATTAGATCAAGGGAAATCACAACCGTAGACTTTTAAACCATGAATATTAGACCAAGGCAAATCACAACCATAGACTTTTAAACCATGAATATTAGATGAAGGGAAATCACAAGCATAGACTTTTAAATCATGAATATTAAACCATGAATATTAGACCAAGGCAAATCACAAGCAAAGACTTTTAAACCATGAATATTAGACCAAGGCAAATCACAACCATAGACTTTTAAACCATGAATATTAGACCAAGGCAAATCACAACAGTAGACTTTTAAACCATGAATATTAGATCAAGGGAAATCACAACCGCAGACTTTTAAACCATGAATATTAGACCAAGGCAAATAACAACCATAGACTTTTAAACCATGAATATTAGATCAAGGGAAATCACAAGCATAGACTTTTAAATCATGAATATTAAACCATGAATATTAGACCAAGGCAAATCACAAGCAAAGACTTTTAAACCATGAATATTAGACCAAGGCAAATCACAACCATAGACTTTTAAACCATGAATATTAGACCAAGGCAAATCAGAACCGTAGACTTTTAAACCATGAATATTAGATCAAGGCAAATCACAACCATTGACTTTTAAACCATGAATATTAGACCAAGGCAAATCACAACCATTGACTTTTAAACCATGAATATTAGACCAAGGCAAATCACAACCATTGACTTTTAAACCATGAATATTAGATCAAGGCATGACTTATGCTAAATATAGTTTGGTGGTTGAAACTTGTTATTTAGTCAATAATTGCATTTTATCGTCTTTTTCATGTTACCTTGCCATTAGAAAGACTGAATATGACTTACTGTTTAGTCTCAAATTTTGTTTGCAAATTATTTTTTTTTTTTTACAGAGTTTTAAGTGCATGAAAATGTCCACAGGGCCTAGACCATATAAAGTTTGGAACCATGATCGGTCTATGAAGAAATCTGTTACAGCTTCTAACCTTGAAGAGTTAATAGCAAAAGGTAAAGTTCTTAATTTATAAAGAAAATTAGAATCAAGTTTTATAAATTCTACAGAAAAATAAAAGTTCTTAGAATATTTGCTTTTCTGCAAGGGTGTTATTTTTTTATTTGGCTCGTGTTCTAAATGGAAAGTGCTGTGAGTGATGTTTACATATTCAAGATTTTTAGGTTCAAGGGTATCTCATTACATTTTGTAATGCCTGCAGTAAGATAATGCATACTGTGTTACAATGTGATTCATCTGTTACCAGTTTTACTTTTGCGCATTTTCTCAAGATATGCACCATCTACAGAAACTCAGCTTTGTGGATGGTTTGCGTTGTAAGTGGCTTTGACCAAAACAATCTATAGCTCTTTACCCAAACTTAAGAAAAAACTATTAATTCAGGTGTGATCAAGTCAAAGTTCAAGGTGACTGTTGCTGTTCTCACAATAGCATTAGCTGAGCATCACATATCTTTACTAGACCTTTGTGGATGGTTTGCACTTAGGCTGAAGAAGAAGCTCATTGATGGTGTGTTCCAGTTGTCAAAGGTCATGGTCACTGTGACTGGAAGAAGAAAAATGGTTTCTGCACAATAATATTAGTTCCACATAACAGACCAGGACCAAACTCAGTGGATGGTTTGCACTGAGGGTGAGGAGGAAGGTCATCTTCCGTAGGAGAAAAATTTTATCCACACAATAATATTAGTTCTACTTGATGTGACTGGACCAAATTTTGTGGATAGCTTGCATTTGTGGCAAGGATAAAGTCTTTTAATCTTGGGATCATAAGTTAGATGCCCAGGTGACTGATCAAAAGAAGAACATTGTTTTTTGCATAGTCACAAGGGTCATACATCACAGACCTTGAACAGACTTTGTGCATGGGTTTTGCTGAAAGTATGGATAAAAACCTATTGATTCTGGGTCAAAGGTCAGGGTCACTTTGACTGAAAGAAATGTGGTTTCTGCACAGTAGCATGACCTGAACATGGCATACACATTGGATGGCTTGCACTTGGGGCAAGGAAGAAGCTGCTGATTTTGGGGATAATGTCAAATGTCAAGGTCACTGGCAGAGAGAAAAAATAGGTTTCTGCTTAAAAAAAATCAGTTTTTGACTATGTGCCTTCACCAAAGTTTGTTGATGACTTAAGCACTGAGCAAGAAATAGGTCCTTTGCTTTTTGAGGTCAAAAGTGAAAAGTTAAGGTCACTGTTACTGAAAGAAGAAATAATGGTTTTGCATAATAACTTCAGCTGTAGTCCATATCCCTTGATCAGAGTTTGTGGAAGGCTTGTGCTTAAGGTACAGAAGAAGCCTATTCATTTTTGGGTGAAATGGTGAAACGTATAGCTCATGGGTCTTGCAGAATAATTTTAGTTCTGGAGTCAGTTCCTAGATCAGACATTGTGGATGGCTTGCAATTAAGGCATTGTAGATGGCTTGCAATTAAGGTAACAAAGATTCAGGGGTTTAACAATCCACTCACAATCATGATGAGTCTAATAAGAACAAATGGTTTCTGCACCATAAGTTTTGTCTAATATTACCAACCTTGACCCAAAGGTCCAAGTCATTGAGACCTGTTGGTCAAAATCTCCAGAATCAGCTATGGCCTTGTAGTGCCAACATAAAGGAATATTAAACATGGGGTGGGAATGTACTCTTGCTTTATATGGTAAAATTTTTTAAAATATTTTTTAATGTATATTGTTGTTTAAATCATTGTATCAGATGAATAACATATGTGAATGTTTTAAGCATGTGTTGCTTTTAATAGAAAATACACATGGCAACAATTTCTGTTTCAGAGCTGCTCTAATGCACACTACAGAAAATGACATCTTTTTGCAGTGATTTGTTAACATCATATGTAGCTGATACAGGATCATAATGCTTGCGTTTCATGATAATTTTGTTAAAGAAAAGCAATCCCTGTTTGGAAATGTATTAATTTCACTACCTAGGCATTCATTTGCACATAAAAACTAATGTGCAGCAAAAGATTATGATTTGTGTATTATATGATTTTAACGCTGTTGATCTACTTGTATTTAAAATGTACATGTAGGGCAAGAAGAAGAAAAACTAAATTACAGTGCTAATTAATTCATACAGGATAATGCTCATGGCCACTCTCAGTTTATATAATTGGTGTTCATTTGTCCATTACGAAATATGAGCTATCCCTTTCTTTTGCTGATACAGTGATATACCACTGGTTACGTATATTGAGTGGTACCTATGTGATTCTTTGTCAGTTAATGCTTGGGAATTTATGACTTATGCGACCATACAAGACAATGTATTTTACCCTAAAGGGATAGAGATAATTACATTGTAGTTTAATCCATTTAGTTCAAAGATTTGGTAGCTGCCAATTTTGTTGTTATGTAGAGTGGGTATCTTGTGTTATTGAGACACACTGACCTGATATACTATTGCAGAACTTAAAGTTATCCTTTTCTACTTATTGAAAATGTAAAATAAATTATCCATGGCTCTCCAGCTTTATTTGTTTTCAGTGTCAATCAAGCAGTATGTTGACCGCTTCGGTGGCTTAGTGGTTAGAGCATCCGCCTCGGATGCAGGAGTTCGTGGGTTCGATCCCCGGCTGAGTCATACCAAAGACTTATATAAATGGTACTAACAGCTGCCTTGCTAGATGCTCGACATTAAGAGGTTAGTGTTAGGACTGGTCGGCCTGGTGTCAGGATAATGTGACTGGGTGGGACATCATGCTACATGTCTGCGGCATGTTTCCCAGTGCTAGACATCACTATAAACTGCCACACTGCAGACATCATAGCGATATGACTGAAAAATTGTTAAAGCTATGTTAAAAATCCAAATCACACACACACACACACACACACACGCACGCACGCACGCACGCACGCACACACACACACACAAGTAGTATGTTAAAAATCTTGCAGCATTCAGAAATTGAAACTGCTTAGCTTAACCTCCCCTGAATACTCTTCTTTACATATGATGATGAAATACACAAACTGCATCAACCTGAAAGCAAAACTGAAAACATACAGAGAGTTAGACCTGCAAAGAATGGAGGCATAAGTCACTGTTATTAAGAGTTCAACATGTGAATATGCTGAAAGTTTGAAATAGTTGGAAACCATGTTACTTGCAAGCCCCTCCACAGCAGAATGTTGATTAGAATTCTGACTCATGATGAATAAAAAGAAACCATTTCAAGCTGGACAATCTTCAGATGTGTGTGAACATCAACTCTCCTGATCCATTCAGTAAGGAGAAAGTTGACACAGTAATGAAACACCAGTTAACATTGCAGCCTGGAGGATAACATTCTTTTAAGTGAAATGGACTCAAAACGTGAGAAACAAAGTTGTACATAAATGATGTTTGAAAACACTGTACAGCAGAAACTATTTTAGTATTGACTACTGGTTTACATCAGGATGAGGAAAAAATGCTTTTAATCAAATCAAGTAAGAATTTGTTTGTCAAGTTAGGCATTATTCTTTTCTTCTGAAGTATATTATTTTATGAGGCAAATCAGCACAGAAAATTAGCCACTTTGAAGCAGTGTAAAATACATATTTTGCCATGAGGCTTTGTTGGAAAGATTTTTTTTTAGCACTGGTGTTATATATACAGCATCACAATACAGTGACCTTGTGAGACTTTCATCTCGTTGCAGGGAAAGAGAAGCTTGGCATTCCTGCAAGTGAATATGTTCGTGTTGCTTTAGGGGAGGATGGTACAGAGGTTGACGAAGAAGATTACTTCACCTTCCTGCCATTTAACAGCACTGTCATCCTACTACAAGAAGGACAGACCTGGAGACCAGAGGGATCAGGTTCATTAGTCATGCTATTTCTCACCAATATTTCACCATAGATCTTTGTTGTCAAGAATGCATTGAACAGTGAGACACTTGTATCAAACCTTTCCAGCAAGATATAGGTATCAATTCTTATGAATGAGATAAAGGTATCAAGTCTTTCCAGTGAGATATTCGTTATCACTTTGAGACTTATTAATAGATAATGCATAACACAACAAGTTGACATTACAAAATATAATAGAACAAATGTCATGTCAAAGTCAACATATCCAAATTTCATTCCACTATGTTCTGCATGTGATAACTATAAATAAAGTAAAAGGATGTGAGTTCCAGATTTAAACAACCACTCATAATCATAGTATCGAAATTCTGAATAGTCATTTTGCTCACAAAATTGCCATTGCCATTTAATAGATAACATCTAGTATGACAAGTAGCCATTTCAATTCATTGTCATTTAGGAGCTCTTTAATAGATAACATGTAGTAAGACAAACTGCAGTATCTAGTCATTTAGGGGCTCTTTAATAGGTAACATTTAGCATGACAAGTAGCCATTTCAGTTCATTGTCATTTAGGAGCTCTTTAGTAGGTAACATCTAGCATGACAAGTAGTCATTTCAGTTTATTGTCATTTAGGGGCTCTTTAGTAGGTAACATTTAGCATGACAAGTAGCCATTTCAATTCATTGTCATTTAGGAGCTCTTTAGTAGGTAACATTTAGCATGACAAGTAGCCATTTCAATTCATTGTCATTTAGGAGCTCTTTAGTAGGTAACATCTAGCATGACAAGTAGCCATTTCAGTTCATTGTCATTTAGGGGCTCTTTAATAGGTAACATGTTGTATGACAAATTGCAATATCTAGTTGTTTTGGGGCTCCTTAATAGATAACATATAGTATAACAAGTTGCCATTTGTATTTATTGTCAGTTAGGAGCTCAGTAATAGATAACATATAGTATAACAAGTTGCCATTTGTATTTATTGTCAGTTAGGAGCTCCTTAATAGATAACATATAGTATAACAAGTTGCCATTTGTATTTATTGTCAGTTAGGAGCTCCTTAATAGATAACATATAGTATAACAAGTTGCCATTTGTATTTATTGTCAGTTAGGAGCTCATTAATAGATAACATATAGTATAACAAGTTGCCATTTGTATTTATTGTCAGTTAGGAGCTCATTAATAGATAACATATAGTATGACAATTTGATATAAAAAAAAATAGCATAGAAAAAGTGTCATATCAAATGCCAGATATCCAAATTTAATTCTAGTATGTTCTGCATATGATAACAGTAAATGAATAAAAGGATGATTTCCAAAACTAACTTGTAAAAACCAATTGAGTCATCCACTGTGTGCATTAATTGTCTTCCAATGTTTGTCCTTACATTTTACACCAAAAGTTGATTTGTATGATTTTCATTCTTCAATGTCAATAGTTCTCTTCCAAAAGAGCTTTTTGAGATAATCCCCACATGTAACTGAACAATCAAGAGTTACTGCCCCTTTATATATAGTCTATTTTAGGTACTAAACAGATGGTTTTGGTCATACTGAGTTCAAAGATAAATGAAGAATAACACCTTCATTCTATTGATTATTTGTCTTAATCCTCTCCCCACCCCCAATTTGTTTTACTTAAGACCCTTAAAATATCATTTAATCAAATTTAGATGACTGAATTCACAGTGTTTTTAATGTGACTTAGTGGGAGTGTGAAGTGTGAAGGTGTCAATAAATGCCAAAGCAGATTACCACCCCAGACAGGTAGATTTGAAAGCTTTGTTAACTTTAACAAACTTTGAATTCCATTAAAATAAATTCAGCAAATATTCAGTAGAAAAATTTGGTATTTGTTTCAGCCCTAATTGCTGGATTCAGATAAAAACTTTGTACAATATTATTGTATGTAAAAAGTTTGTACCAAGAGATGCTATTTCTCAAATCTTGCTTGTTCGTTCTGGGTCATTTAATGTATTCAGGATGAGTAATTAAGTATGGGATCATATACCAGTGTTCCCTTTTTTTGGCATTTGTGGCAAAGTATGATTGACTTTTAAATATGTTTTACCTCCCTATTAAGGTTAATGTTATGTTATCATATGGTTAAAGTTTAAAATTTTTGTATGAATGTTGAACTAGTGCTTATAGCTTTCATAAATTAAAAACAACAACTTGAATGATCATGTTCAGTCAGGGGCATAAAAATCCATTGCTTGACAGCCTGGAACAAGCAAACATCAGCATGGATAACTAAGTGTATGAAAGTTACAATCCAGTCAGGCAATTAGCTTTCTATGACTAGTTTATAATAAGTATGTTTTTTATGATGCAAAATCAATTACATGAACTGTCTTTGGCATTTTAATCATGCCAGGTGTTAATGTTTGCAAACGTTCTGATATTTACTTGGCAGATTCACCTTGTGATAATCCGACTTCCTGCCATCTCTTAGCAGATAAGGGCTGGCTAATGCCATTTGTAAGATCACAGTAAGAGGCATATTTATCACTTAGCAGATCAGGACTGACTAATGCCAGTTGTAAGATTACTGTTTGAAGAATGTTTATCACTTAGCAGATCTGGTTATGCTTGTTGTAAGATCACAATAAGAGGTGTGTTTATTACTTAACAGATCAGGACTGGCTAATGCAATTGTAAGATCACTGTAAGAGGCATGTTTACTTTCAGACACTGTTTTGGCTGGCTAATGCTAGTTGTGAGATGACTGTAAGAGGCATATTTTCTCTCTGACACTGATTTTGACAAACATTATTTACCCAAGAAAGATACACCAAGAGAACACAAAAGTAATCACATATGCTTAATTGTACTGTATATACTGGCTTCTAAATCAAGTTCAGCTGCAAACAACATTGACTCTGATATGCCACTGCAAAATGTGCCAGCAGATCAGCGTCCCTTCTTTTTACTCCTAATAAACTCCATAGACTCAGATCAGCTGTCATATTATGTGGTGGCAGATCTGGGTCCATGCTGTTTGCAGTTGGACTCGACTTACAAGCAAGTATGCATGATACTTGTTTTCAAATCCCTCCATGTCATGCAGAGCACATTCATATTGGTTCTATGTAGTATAGATATGAATATATTCAAAAGGCAGTAATTCTTTCACAAATCTGTACAAATATATTATAATTATTATTAGCATATTATGCTAATTTTGACTTGTGTTGATTTTGAAGAGAGTGGGCAAAACAGTGGGAGATAATTAAACCTTGTTGCAACATTTATATTTTTTCGTAACTATTTAGACACCTGGTTTCTTCAATTTGACATGAATGGTTCATAAAGTAAATTTGATTGGCACATTGAGCCATGTAACAAGCATTCTGTCATTGTTTGAATCTTGCATCAAGAAAGTTTTACAAAAGTGTGTTTATAATACTGGCTATCTAGAAGACCCAAAATGACCGAGTCCCAGTGTAGTTCATCTTTAGATGATGAATTCATTCAGCAAATGCTGCCTAATCATAGTGATGAAGGCAATGTATTGTTAAAGTTAGGAAGTATATCAGACTATTGGACCTGGGAAAGTGTTAATGGAGATACCAGTGAGTGATTTTGAACCTGATGTACATGCTGAATGGACAAAAACAGAATGCATGATACACAACCCCTCATTTCAGAGGTATTTCAAAATTAAATGTGTAAAAGGCTCTCTACCGAATTAAAATATAGACAGTTTAAAAGTATATTGCACTTTTTGTTTCTTTTCTCACCTTAATTTATCCCTTTGGGATCATGTGCTACAAAACCATATAGCAATAGCAGAAAGGTTACAATAAATCTAATAAATAAGAACCTGAAAATCAAATTAAGAAGTAAAACTATTTATTTTATCAAAATATCTCAGTTTCAACAAGTAGACTGTGGCAATAATGGACTTAAAATCCTAATACAGGTTTGCTAATTCAAGAAAGTTAAAGTTTAGCAAAGCTTATGTTAGTGAAAACTTTTATTTTTGAGTAGAAGTATCCATAAGACAATACTCACGAGCAGTGGAAAATTGTACATAACAACCATAAAGAACAGTTTCCAAACTTGTTCCAGCTAGCTATGTATTTGCCCGTTCACACAGCAGACTGTTAAAAGGGGCATCTCAGCACAAACATTATTCATACACAGGTCAGGAACAGATTAAGCTCAGAAAAAGTCAATAGATTAATGCTCATACAACTAGAGGTGACATCTTCTAAAGATTTTGATTTCAATAGAGGTCTTATAGAGTGGAGTAGTAAAAAAGTGAGATGGATATTAAAAGTGTTAGGTACATATTGAACTATGGCCATTTTGTCCTCCCCCTCATTTTTGTTCTACTCCTGCCTTATTTTTGTGACAAGGGGGGAAATTCCCCCTTATGATGAAATTCTGGCAGTATCTCTGCATTACATATACTAATCATTATAATATACATAAAAATGTTATATTCTTAAAAATACATGCCTACCTACCATGATTTTAAACTCATTGCAATAGGAAACACACATGTGGGGGTGTGGGGGGGCTTAGCCATGAATGGTTTACAACTACACCTAACACAAAACAACAATATATTGAAACCAGAATGTACCAAAAGATACAAGTTGGACAGGTTAGGCCCCCTGCTTATGATTTGCTTACAGAAGTCATATTTAGGTCCAGGAACTCTTCACCTCCTGGAAGTTTGCCCATCCAGTTGGTTGAGTTTACAATTCACAGAGCACGTACATTTATTGCATTTATTGTCTTCATTTTACTTCCTGTTTACTGTATGCTATTTCATTTTAAAATAATTTATAAACTTTGAATCATTTAACACAGCTGTTATTACAGATTCTGCAAAATTAGAGAAACTCTGTGTTCAGAACCTCCAGCTTATAGTTCTCTCAGCTTTAAAATCTAAATCATTTTATATTCTTGGCTCTCAGTTTTTGGAGATGTATGGATTTTTTACTTATATACAGAATAACTCACACACACACACACAAAGTTTCAAAGGTTTTTTAATAATTAACAGATTAAGTTATTTATGTGAAAAGAAGCACAGAGTTTTAATTAACTTCCACTGCATTTTGTATTATCAGAGCATGGCATGGATGAACCTGACTTTATGACATCTGATGGCAGACAAGTGTCAGATAGATTGAGGATGTTGACCACTGGGCTCCACAAAGACATGTCCAGGCTAATCACATTCTCAAATGAAGATCTCCAGGTACTTGTTATCAAAGTGTCATTTTAATTTAGTCCATAATAGAATAATTTTTTTAAGGCAAAGAATATATATTTATTTGATTACATGCTGGATGGAAAATGGATCATTTGAAGAATATAGACCTAGAAGCACGTCACAGTTTTTTTTTATATAAAAAAAATATCAATATAAATAAAGCATTTGCCATTGGGGATATCTTCTGACTTCTATTACAACCTCATGGTCTTAAACTAAGTAGTAGAAAGAAGTGTAATCAACAAGTTTATTAAAGTCAACAAATAATTTTATTTCTCTAAGTTACAAAGTGAAAATTTAAGAAGAACTTACTGTATTGTGAATTAAAACCAGATAATCCTAAAAGTTCTGTCACAAGTCCAAAAGTATAGAATGTTTTGAATTGAATGTGTTGATGTACAAATAGCCTTGAATGGGCTGATGTACCAATTGTCTTGATCCATCATAATGATATAATCCAGACTGTCTTCAAATGAATTCACAGTATTCCCAAAAGAGTGATTTTGTCCAAAGAGTCCATGAGCAATTTGTAATTCCAGTTAATAATTTTTAAATAAATGATTCCTCTCAAATTATATCCTAACACAACTGAAAATGATTCCAAAGACTGAGTTGGGATAGGAAGGAAATAATTTTGTTTACCTCAACCTTATATAAAAACCTAAGACAAAGGAAATGCCTAGGATGTGGGTCAAAATTTCTAAATTATTTGGTAACCCATACTCTTTCTGTTCCAGGAATTGGCTGACATGAAAACACAGGACCTGGCACAAATGCTGATGGACACAGAGGAGTATGCAAAGGCCATCCAGGATGCTTGTCAGAGATTCGTTGATGAGAGACAGCAAACTTCCGAGGCTATGGAACTGCTTTGTCTTTACCATAAGGCACGAGAGTGTAGCCCTTATGTCAATGATGAAGGGGAGGGACACAAGCGACAGAAGTTCTCCCAAACATGACTGATTTTTGTTTGTCATTTTAATCACATCAGAAGAAAGAAATAGCATCATATTTATCATTTTGATTCTTTATGTATCATTGGTATCATTTATACAGGGGTCCCATGCGGGTCTGGAATTCTGGAAAAAGTCTTAAATTTGAAAATTGCTTTTCCAGGCCTTGAAAAGGTCTGGAAAAAATTTTTAAATGATTAAAAAGTCTGGAAAAAGTCTTAAATTTTTGTTGTTCCCTTCATTAACACTGTTTCCCTTCACTAAGTTTAATTGTCACATTGGGTCCTGGACGAGACATTCTGTCATAGTTTGAACCATGCATCGAAGAAGTTTTACAAATGCACATTAAAAATACGGACTATCTAGACAATCCTAAAGGTCAAATCCTAGCGCAGTTCATTTTAGATGATTCAGTTTGGCAAGTAGGCCTACAGGCTAACAATAATTTGTTTTAAAGCTATGAATTAGATCAAATTATTGGAGCTAGACAAGTGTTAAAAGTGAGAAATTTAGCTGATGCAATGTTACTGAGCTTTGAACTGAGAGGGTCACACATGTAATCAGAACCGGAACTGACATCATTTTGAAAGCTCAAAAATATGTTACACTGCAAATGTATGTCAACTTTTGGCCAAAATTGGCACACCATATAACAAATTCATAACTTTTCAAAAACTAGATATGTAAATTTAATACGTCTGACAACCAGCATAAGAGTTGTAAACATCTGGACTATTCATTTGGCAATTGATAGCAAAAATCTCTGGACTTATAAACATGGATTAACTCCGTCATATTCTTGAGGAGTGTTTTAATGTATTGCCTGGATATTTTACTACTCAGTTTACAGTAGAAGAACAAGTGCAATGTAAACAATGAATAGTAACTCGGATTTATATTTTTTGATTCACATGTTTACTTCTTCATTCATAAATCATTAATTTACTATATCTGGTCAGTTGGGGGGCGGGGTCTTGTGCATTTCAGCTTCCCTGGTCGATGACTGGGTAAATTTTGGGAATGATTTCTCAGTCCAGTTTCATCTAGTTACCCTTAATATATTTCTCAACAATAGCCTAACATTTTAGAGGAAGGGTATGGAACTCAACAAATAAGAATTTCAGAGTATTTTGAGCCACCATACATCAAATATCATAGAACATGCAAATATGATAAAAAATGGCATATTTTAAAATTTTGTAACAGCTTTTCAGAACAAACACATTCATCATACACCTGATCCTTCAAGAAAAACATATAAAATCCAAGATGGCCACTATGTTTATATCCTGTAATGTTTATTTATAGATGCACTATATAACAATATTTTCCAGATATGTTTCTGTGGACCGAATAAAATAGGTCTGATAATCATAGCGATCTGTTTTAACCACTCTGAAGACCATATCATATTCTGCAGGCTGTTTTGACCTCTTAATGGTGGTTCACTGTCAAAGATGCAATTTTGTTCTGTTCAGCAATCAACACAACCCTCATATTTGTCATTTTGAAATTGTGTTCAAAGCATTTTGACTGTATGTAACTTTAAGACAGAGACAGATCTTACACTATTGTGTATACTTAATTTTATGTTGAAGTTAGTCTCTCTTTAAGGGAAGTTCTTGAGCTGCTTCTATCTTTTTAAGATTATTGCTTCTTTTAATCTTGGTCAAGTATCAGGTTGTGCATTTTTCTATAAATTGACATATTTTTATAATAAATAGTCCCATTCTGGCAATTAGTTCAATTTTTGTTTTTATTTGCTTCTGTTGTTGTTTATATGTTAGTAGAAATGTTTATGATGAGAATTTGTGGCAAGTCCAAAAGTCTTTTAGTTGTAAACAGTTTGTTGTGTGCTGCTGTTACTATGACAAAACAGACTGTGTCATCATGGTTTCTTCATGCATTTGTTGCTTTTATATATATATATATATATATATATATATATATATATATATATATATATATATATATATGCCGGTTACAAAACTAGAACATTAGTGGAATGGTTGATAGATAGTATGAGGAAACTGGGTTCATGATATCTGAATTCCTTGTCCAAAAATAACTTTTGAGACCATATGGTCAGAAGTGAAGATTGTCAGATCATCATTCATAGAGAAGAAATTTTATTTGTGTTCTAGCATCAGTCATGATCAACAGAAGGAATTAAAGGGATTATATCGATTCTGCATTTAGAAACAATTCATTAAATTGATTGATGGTTCTATGGAATAAAAGTAAAGGCTACAACTATATGGCATAGGATCAGTTAATTTTTTTAATTGCTAAAAACATTGTCATATTCAGCTAATCTTCCTTGTAGTGTTGAGAGCCAACAAAATCTTAATGTGCAAACTCATTTTTCATGCAAGTAAGAATGAAGTTTATGTATGTATATGTAGTCATGAACTTATCATAATTTTTAGCACCTCGAAATGGTACTTGTCAGTATCTGAAATATTAAAAGTTATAAAATTGGAGCCGTCAGAATTGCAAAATTTACTTAATACACGTGCATCCAAATTTTAAATATGCTGAAAATGACAAATTAGAATATATACAGTATACATAAATTAGAATATATACAGTATACATCAATTAGAATATATACAGTATACATCAATTAGAATATATACAGTATACATCAATTAGAATATATACAGTATACTTGCTAAATTTAATTTGTCTGCTTTGTGGTACCATAGTTGACAAAATATTCTTTTGTAAGTTAATGCTGTATTTGCCGCTGGATCTTCAATGGATTACTTTTAAATTGGGTTCCAGTTATATCATTTAATCACATTGTCCATATTTTCTTCCTTGCTTAACATTATTTACCTCACTACTTTACATACCTGTAGGATCCAACATGCATGATAATTCAAAATTTCGGACTCCCATTCCTTCTATGATGAAACTACCTGAACCACTTGAGAATCAAAGATGTTGATAAAGTACATGAGTACCTGTTATGCTCACTTAATGCCTACAGTAATGATTATATTGCACTGGCTGAAAAGTTGTAATCTAGCAGAGGCAGAAGTTACAATTTTATTTTGGAAATTTGTTTCACCCAGTAGAGTGTCAGCCCTTTCAATGGACTCTTGTTATTTGTATTTCTGATATGTTTATAGTAGACATAAAGACTATATATATACATGTCTTAAGTATTTTAAAAAATTGTTTCAAGTGTTTGTACAGCTGAGGGGGGGGGGGGGCAATATTCACAATGTGGCATTCCAGACAGTAGAGTTTTCATCTATCATTTATGCAACTTTATATCTTCACATTGAATGTTGATTAGAACCAGTATAGCTCTGCAACCTGTTTACACAACTGGATGCCATTTAAGGGGTGAATTAGTACATTTACATGTGCCTTTTTAAATTTGTCTTCTTAGGTCCAGTTTTGACTGGGATAATACCCATTATCCATCAGTATTAAATCTCATATCCTTGTAATCAGCATGGCTAAATGACCATTTAGAATAATCTGATGCTGTTTGGTGTGCACACTCTCTCAACAGTTTGATGTGCCTTTTGTTAGTTGGTCTTATCATTTCCATTTTGGATTGAGTTATGGCCCATGGCATTTAACTTAATATCTTCACATGTGATCTTTGTAACTGGCCAAACTCCAGCACCATTCAGCATATTTTAAAGCCATTTCATAAGAACATTGTCTTACAGACTTGCATGTACCTTATGTGAATTTAGACTTGCTTATGTGGCACTCTACAGTTTTGTATTTTGCATTGGGTTAGAATTTTAAAGAAAAAGAAATTCCCTGGGTTTCCTCACTAATTATACTGGCTATTTAAAAAAGACCTTGTATATCTTAGGTATTGTTCAAAGAACCTTTAATTCCCTTTATTTTGGTGTATGATTGATGGGTTTAATATGGGTTATAGAGTATACAGCTTAGCCTTACTCCAGATGTGCACCTTTCAAAATAAGTACTAGCTCCACTTGGTCATTTTCACTTCCTGAACTTCAGAGGTAAATTGTAAAAAAAAAGAGCTGATAACTTTTTTTACATTTTATATATTTGGTAATTCATTCATTGCACTTTCAGAAGATGGTATTGTCTAGTCTGGCAAAATTCATTTTCCCTATTTTAATAGCTGCTAAGGATAGTGTACTTTAGACAAATTCAGGCTGATTTTTGGAGCACAAGGGAGCATTCATTTTAGTTAGCAGTTTGCTAAGATCATTTACAATTTCCAAAAGTACAGTACCCTAAGAAATGTCAGCCACATTACATCAAAGCAGCATAGAGGTATGCCAACATTCTCTCCACTGTGCATGTTTTAAATGCAAACAACTTCACCGTACATACGTCACTCTCTCAAAAGTACATACTAACTGGTGAGCGCCCCCTTATAGGATTTATAGGCCCAGATTGCTCCTTATACTGACTTGGGTCTCCAAATGATAATTTCACCAAATTTTATTGAATTTCAGCCAAATGCAGTTTTATATTGATGGTACCTGAAGTGAGTTTGATTTGCAGCATTGCTCAACATTTGCAGGAGTTATAGCCCCTGATTGTCCACTATCTTCGCTTTCATCTCCACAGCATAACTTTCTTGCAATTCAGCCAGCTTTAACATGAATATTTACATTGTTGAGAATTTGACTGAGTTTAATTTTAAATCTTCCACATTATTATTTAAAAGAGTTATGGTCACTGAGTGCCAGTCCTCCTAACTTTGCATTCTGTAGAATAGTTTTATTAAGGAATTTTATACTTCTGACACAGGTTATTGTGCACCTCTATATTGATGAGACAATATCTAGCATTCCATGTCATCATTTTGAAGAATTAAGGCCCCTGCATGCATATCTCCAAACCTTGGTTTTCCAGCATCAGTTTTTCTGTTTTCGGCCCTGATGAGCAAATTGCTGAGTGTTGGGTCCATTGATGCACGAATCACTACTTGGTTTAGTTTAACTTTTAAAACTTTCAGTCTTTTCTAAAATAATAATAATAAATTCCTCTAAATTCATGGAGAATAACATAGTATACTGATGTAACCCATTGACCTGTAGATTCAGGTAGAGCAGAAGACAGACCGCTCTGGTGGCCTAGTGGTTACATTGTCTGCCTTGGATGCGAGAGGTCGCTGATTCCAGCCCCGGCCGAATCATACCAAAGACTTTTTAAAATTGGTACTAACAGCTGCCTCGCTAGGTGCTCAGAATTAAAAGGTTAGTGTTAGGACTAGTCAGCCTGGTGTCAGGTTAATGTGACAGGGTGGGACATCATGCTACATGTCTGCAGCATGATGCCTCAGTGCTAGACATCACTATAAACTGCCACACTGCAGACATCGTAACGATATGACTGAAAAATTGTTAATGCTATGTTAAAAATCCAAATCACACACAGAGCAGAAGACAAAAGAGGCAGAAGGGGGCCCGAGAGGCTGGTGAAGATTTGTAGATGGACATATCTTTAAATCATTTAAATATAAATAGCTGCTAGAAGATTTGTTCATCACCTTCCACCAATATTAACCGGATAAAGCTGCTACATATTTGTAGGCATCAAACCTGTACGCCAATTAACGTGATCAAAATTGTATAGCATATACTTTTATCTTTTATCTTTTCATCCCTAATTGTTGGTGGCTGTCACCTTTCAGCTTTCAAATCAACACGAACCTATGAACGTACTTGAAAAGGACTGTCCTCCTGACTAAGTTTAGCAGAAATGGGTGCAGGATGGTACAGTTATCAAGCAAACCCCAAATTATAGTATCATATGACCTTGACCTTTGACCCCCTAATTAGAAGGTGGCTCAATTTGGTTAAGTACAGTTCAGCTTGGACTCGTGGTGAAATATTGTTACATGAAACTTTAGAAATCGTGTAGAAATCAAAATCTCATGCCAACTTCAATAGTCTTAACATTTGAACGTGTCTAGTCTAAATCAGTAATTGGCTGTAACTGTCAATAAGCAACACATCTGTTACAAGAACAGTTGAACTTGGACGTTGTTTGCCACCCAAATCAGTAGAGTGCTGCCTAAATGCAGCCAAACCAAACAGTTGATAAAATCCTTCCGATAGGAAGCTTTATAAATCCTTCACAAATAAGAAATGTCTTGACCATGACCTTTTGACCCCAAATCGGTCAAATGCCGCCTATAGCTAAGTATAATCCACATATAATGCTTGATACAGGAAACACGAGTCACCATCTTGAAGTAAAAGTCATGATTTCTGCTCCACTGCGACATTCACCTGTAGGACTCAAAATCAATAGAGTGCCTCCTCCTGCAGGTGTAGTCTCCCTTTGATGTTTGTTCCATAACTCACAATTTATAAAAAGTTATTTGGAAAATCAGGTTTATACCTTTTCTTTATATTCTCAACCCTTGTACAAAAATGCGGAACTCCAATACGTAACATTATACTACACGTGACACTAGTACCAATATTAGTAGTAAGGATGCAACGATATATCGATATATCGCGATTCATAGCAAATATATAAAAACCTAATGAAAAACCCGAGTTCATTTTATGCCAGTAAGTTCAAGCGGACGGTCACTAAAAAGGAATACTAAATGGTTCCAAATACAAACCAAAATGTCGTGTTTGACATTATTTTGGACTGAAAATAAGAAAAGGAAATTATGAAATTATTAGTGACGTCGCCTTGTGCAAGCTATGTAAATATGACAATAGTGGAAATACAACCAATCGGACTAGCCCTCTGTCTGGCCAACATAAACTGCAGAGACAAATACGTCCTCGATGAAAAGCGTTCCGGTGAAACGTTAAAAATCTAAAATTCCATCTTTGCTTGCACAATCCATACAGTGCTGATAGTGACAGACACAATTACAAATGCAATTGCAAGATCTCAGACCATTTAGTGTCGTGAGTAATGATACAATGTTAGGCTAGCGATAGAATAAACGTTGTTTGATACAGGTTATAACTGGGGTCCCACCAACAGCGACATGCAAGTGACAGGGCATACACGTTTTCTTTAGCTGGTAATAAGAATGGTAATAAATATACTTACATTTACGCACCTTGAATTTCCTCAAAATGTACTTTTTTAGTTAGTTCTTCAAATCCGACTGACATGTCCTGCAAAACCTGATACAAACAGAAGCTCTGTCTGAAATTTCGAGTAAAAACCTACATTTCCAGAGCTAGGGAATGAATTTCTTTCGCTAGCCTAAACATTGTATCAAAACAGTTACACGGGGAAAATTTAAAAGCAGCTGTTTTGTGACACGGCATTTACCAAGGGAAAATAATATGTTTTCGTCGTCTTGACTTATTGGCTCTGAGGCTTTTAGTTTCTTCCAAAACCTAAGTTGCATTTTTTTCTCGAACCTAGTATTTTGACAGACTTGTAAAATGGTACGTCTCTGATAGATATGCGATAGCCCTTGGCCTCAATATGCTTTTCTATGGTATATTTTTAGACCCTAAAGAACATTCGTCATAGTATTAACCATTCTATTGGCGAAAATATATGAATATTCTCCTAAATAAATGTTTCAATGATCAGAACGGTATTTTCAATTATTTTTGCGTCTCTCACCTTTGTTGTCGACATTGTGAACACCATGTTCATTCGTTTGCTTCTTTGAAAGTTTCGTTTCTGACTCAGTGAACTCGTCCAGATCGTTAATTGTATCATCTATACTTTCAAATGGACGAAACAGCTGCTTTAGTTCATTCACAAACAAATCTAATCAACCAAAACCTAAAGTGTGTACTGCACGAGTGTTGTTTACAAATTAGTTCCTAATAGACTCTACTATTTTTAGGCACAAGTGTCGTGAACGTGCGTGAACGTACGTGCAATATGAAGGTGTTCAGTATCGTAAAATATTGCACCATTCTGACAATGTAAAGTTAAGGGAAACAAAAATGAGCATATAATAATAGAAATTATGGTATTGGTGGCTGGAATTCTCAGTCCACATTTTTATTAACCTAAAGGGAAAAGGAAAATATATTTTTCAGCATATCATTACTAACTATAACATAAATCTCACCAACACGAATTGTATCCCTTTATCTGAAAGAATACTAAAAAGTGGTCCTGTAATTCCAGCGACCTAAATAGCATACTTTTTTATCGGTATTCGTCATATCTCCGTTTGTAACACCTGAGGTCATGATTTAAATCCGATCCGAGTGTCCAAACACTATATGAAATGTAATGATATACGTCGGTCCCGTGAGAGTAATGGGATTGCGTCACTGGCAGGTTCGAAATAACATCATATGACTTAGAGGGCAAAATATAATGACATCTGAGGAGATGAAATATTTTCGGGAAAAAAATAACATATATTAAATGTCAAGTGAATTTCAATCAATAACCAACGGGATTCTCAGAACTGAGGAATAGTAATATAATATATTTTAATATAATCTTTGATTTATTTTACTTATTTTTTTTTTTTTTTTTTTTTTTTTTTTTTTTTTTTTTTTTTTTTTTTTTTTTTTTTTTTTTTTGCCCTGTGACAAGTATTAGTGGGTCAAAGATCGCACTCTCTTAACTCGTCTAACAATTTACTCATACATAATATGTTGGAACTAAAATGGTCAATGTTGATATAGCCCTGATTACATTAATAGATAGCTACGTGCAATCACGAGTGCTTTACTATGGGGATATAAACTAGTTTATCATATCAGAACATTTGACTTTTCAGACGCATCTAATGTAGAAACAAGATTTAATATCACACGAGAACGAAATGGTGCAAATAATAAATGTAATGAGAATTGGATCTCTAATAGTCGGATGCCTTGGCATGGGAATTGCAGGTTACGTTTACGTATTTCCAGCTTACGCTAACGCCATAAAGGCCACGTTCAACTACACACAGACTGATAGTGAGTACTAATCTCTCTCTCTCTCTCTC